>PNEQ01064973.1:0-42662 GCA_003012365.1 Medauroidea extradentata
GAAAAGTGTTGAATTTTGTATTCGTATCAGAGCAATTATAAACCTCAGACCAATCTTCATTCTCTAAAATGGATCTAAATGTCTTTATGGAATTTTCGTTAATTATCCTTATATGTTTAAATGTTTTAGGACTTCCTGCAATTTTCCTATTTAAGTGGAGGTTGTTGAAGGTAATTATTTGAGCATCATGGTCTGACAGTGTATTTATAAATGGTTGGATGTTATAATGACCTATATTTTGAGATGCAATAAAAATATTGTCTATTGCAGTTGCAGAGTTGTTTTGTATTCTTGTGGGAAAACTGACTGTAGGAACTAGGTTAAAAGTATGCAGTAATGATGATAAGCATTGCTTATGTGCACCTTCAATTAAATAATTTATGTATATAATTTATTGGCGCTGATGTTAGGGCGGTCGGACTAAACTCCGCCCACTTCCTTTCCACTATGATAAACAATTTATAAAAACCTATTTTTTATCAATTTATGAACTACTTTCTTCGCTCACAAATTTAAGAAAAGGCTCCAGCAATCTTTATTTACTTTATAAATTTAACAATAGAAAAAAAGTGGACGGAGTTTGAGTCCGACCGCCCGAATTACAGCGCCAAAAAGCACGACATCCTCGGTAACTTGAACTACAGCCAAACAACAAGGGGTCAAGCAAAATACATTGTTAGATAGGCGAGTGTCCAGACCTACTTCTACGACCGTGACCGGATCTGAAACATTAAAATTAATTCGTAGTAAGATATTATCTCTCTGGAATTTAGATTAAATTCACATACACTCAACCTATAACTAAAACGTCGCAATGTGTGAGAGCTACAAATACATTGCTGTCTTCGCTCTTACACAAGTGAAATGTCCAAACAACGGGCGAATTCCCCGCATTGACTTTTACGTAAACGGGTTCGCTAAATTTTATCAGTTATTAAGTCGGTGAAAAATTCCAATACACGGAATAGTGCCTGGCGTGCGGTGGCTAACCAAAACAAGTAAGTCTACGTCATAAATGTGTTATCCAATAAGAACGCGTTTTCAATGTTTGTGGCGGCGTTTGAAAATATGTTCATTTTTAAAGCTGAAAAATTCGAAAATTACAATGTTCATGGAGCTATTGCTTTGCCTGGCTGCATTCAATGCCGAAATAATTCGGAAGAATCAGGTAAACATTAATTTTTTATTTTTATTTTTTTTTTTAATTTTCCCTATTAAATTGCTAGGTGAAGTCGAATGGTAAGCCACGCTTTCATAAAAGTGAATCATAGTTGTCGGAACCAGTAACGATGCACCTATAATCTCCGTAAATAATCCGTACCCGTTGGGATATGGACTTGGCATAAAAATTGATGGTAAAAATGACAGACTAAATAGGTAGTCTATAAGGTCTGAATTGCTATACAAAATACAGGGATGAGCATTGTATGGCTGAACACTACGCGGCACCTTGCCCCAGAATTGATTTCAGCAATAATAAATCAACGTTAGCATTCCAAAATTCACATGTCCTTAACGACGGAATAAACTGTCCGAAACTACCTCGCTTATTCCATGCCTCAGACGTTCCCTCATATCTGCTAGCAACGTCCTCGCAACAAATATTCATATCCCTGTACATTTAAAGACGGAAATCAGATATTTACAGGGGTAATATTAGTCGTGTTGTCTATTATTTAATCCAATAGATGTTTTCATTTGTGTTGTCTTTGTCCAGTAATGTCGCCATTATGAAGCACATGTACTTGTCTTTTTCAATGTTTTAATGCTTCATTTTCCCATTACATAGCATTCCTAATATATTCCTATTTCGGAATTATTTGTGTGTTTTATAATTATCGGCGACAGATAACTTTTGCTTCATTCTTATTGTTGGTTTATTTTCTCATATAAACAATTGTAACTGGTACGGTACTGTGTATATATACACACACATATATATATACATACATACACATATATTCCTTTTGCGTCCATGATAGCAATGGGAGATGCAAAGCAAAGTGGCTGACATCTGGTGGTGAACTTCTGTACCTTCGGAATGGTGATACAGACTGCATACGTTATATTGTACACGTGTGTAACGAAGCAATTTAAATAAATACTAGGTGGCAATAGTACTGTTCTTAGTTTAGAATTTAAAATGAAAAAAGTTTTATCAAAAATATATTTCTAAATGTATACAAAGAGCACTGTCGATAGGTAACAATCTAAAAATATCGTTACGAGTGTTTAGGCCTACATTTTCAAACATCGCAACTTCTGCCAAACTACCGAACTAATTGTATTCATATTATAAACAGTATTCTCTAAACTAATTCTGTATTACCAATTTGTATTTTCTTTTCCAATTTCCCTATGTATTGTAGTAAACACATTGCTTTCATTATAGCTGGTTTATTTAGAACTAACGAGGTTAGGCCTAACCTGGTCCATTTACTGACTACTAAATCGTTGAAATTATATAGTCGTAGACGTGTCTATGCATTTGTTTCCGTTTTATGTTTTTTTAAGTAGATTTTTTCCTACAAAAATGCTACAAAAAATTTTTCCGAAGTTACGTTTGCAGAACGTATCGTAAATATCTATTAACTTGAAAATTAAAAGCTCATACTATCCTTTTTATATAAAGTATTATTCTACTTGCAACAACGATAATATTAATATACTGCATGTTGTAGCAGCATGAACTAACCTTCAAGCATTATGTAACCTATAAGCATTCTAAACGGACAGTTTTCGTGCGCACAAATTATAATCAATTTTGCAGCTTTCAATAAAGATTATATTAATTTTTTTCTTATAAACTGTATTTTCCGCAAACCAAAATCGTTCACTGCTACTCTCTCTCCATGCGGCTTTATTCCGCGTCGCTTCTAATACACACTTCAATGAATAATATGGGATATATTAAACAATTTATTACATGTTTTGTATTAAATAGTTCATCGTTTTGAATATTGGTTTTATATGCAATAATTTAAGCCTGCAATTATCCACACGAGCCCTTCAAAATGAAAATTAACTCGCGTTTCCATTGCCACGCATACGAAAAATACGTTTCTATCACCATTCCGGCCGTCTGCAAGGCGCGACAGTGCTGCTCCTAGCGTTGCTTTGCATCTCCCGTATTTTCTACTTATCCCAAAAAAAAAACCTTAAACGGACTGTACAAGTACTAAGCATTAATAAATGCAAACCACACACACATTGTCATGCGGGTTGCGTGAGCACTCGCAGGGGCGCCGTGGTGTTCGATGAACTGAGCGGCACGGCGGGCGGCGACCACTCCCCTATTCCCCTCCTGATGGTTACGCAACACGCACTGTATCAATAGCGCCGGCCCGCCGCCACGGCTGCCAACGGCGGCGCACAAAAAACACTAGTCTCGCCGCCCGCAACAATTGTTCCGGCATCCACCTGCACTAGAATGAAACGTTCAGAACAAAACGGAAGGAACCAGATATACGAATATGTATTACATTACTAGGTAAGTCAACACTTTTTCAAGAAATTGATTATTTTTCCCCTTTTACGACATAAGAGAAAATTGTTATTTTTCCTAACATTCGTTACGAACAAAGCAATGCAAGTACTAAACAATGTCCATAAATTTTGCCGTACTAAAAATTTAACGACTTTAAAGCCACAGTGACATATTTTAGATTCATATTCTCGACAACACAATTTTTAAAAGTGCTCATTCACCGTGGAACGTACATTAACAGCTATTTATACGATATTCACGGTAAAGTAGCGACTTTTGGAAACTATCTCAATCAGGGCCTCAAATTGTTAAAACATATACTGCCGTGGTCTCGATATTTCATTGCGATCAGAGTAAACTGAAATACTGTGGTCATTATAATTATACTGACATGTTTATATAAATATGCGGAAGAAATAGACTAATTATTTGAAGGTAAATGAAAACCAGATCCTCACAGCATATTTGCATTTGCAACAGAAAAAGTTTTAAAACCCTCGAGTAATAAATATTTTGTCACATAACATCTAACTTTGAGAGTTATTTTTTTTATTACTTCGTGGCATACTTTCATCATAAATTAGCTTGGGTAAATAGTGGTTACAACGGTTTAGTGCAGAATCTCCTTTAACAAAGATGTGGACTGGACTGTTAAAAATAACCCAACGGATTGCTTTCAGCGCTAAGACATGTGAACTGAAAATACTTTACGCAAGTTTTGTTCACGTCCAGTGCTTCAAGAAAGGACACGGAGCATTAAGCGAAAGCGAAAAACTAGTATGAGGTGAACCATCAATTTCACATTCTTTAATGTAAAATAATTTTCACGAATGAGAGTTTTAATTTAGTAGGTATCGTCGTAGTAAGTATTCTATCACCGTAAACTACATTATTTTTAGGTGAAGTAATGTATATCAGAGGCAAGCTCCTAAAACAGTAACATCGACGCGAAGAGTGACACGAGTAAAGTCAATGTCCGACGTACTGACCGCTGGGCAAACATCAAACAAAAACCCAGCAGCCATGTTGACTTCCGGTCGCCCCGGCTTTTGTTTTCACGCAATTCTACCGTTACACTCTCATCCTGAACAATGTCTAACGGCCGAGTGCTGGAGTCCCCGCTTCGCGCGCGGACACGTTCTTTGCTGGATTAACATACGGCGCAGTCTTCCGCAACAACACGATTTCCAAGGCAGTTTACACCGAGAAAAACTGCTGCAACAATGTTAAAGAGGCCTCTCTTGATAGGCTGCGTCTGTGCGTGTGAGAGGCAGGGGCGGTAATAATGCCACTATCTGACGCATGTAATGCATTATCGCCTCTCCGCGCGAGCTCCTCAACTGGTATGTAGTGCTTTGCTATAATCCTTTTTCGTATGGGACTTTTAAGCGGTGACCACATTATTATATTTATGGCTAGCATAGTTCAACGCTATGCTTTTCGAAGCCGATTGTCAATTTTCCAGATGCGACAATCTGAAAAAGCATTTTTTTTTTTTTTTTTGCCATTTTGAAGGGCCAGAAAATAAAGTTTCTAATAAATGTGCCGAATTTTTAAAACAATAGTGACATAGTTTGAAGTGCGTATTCTTTTCGTAGGTGTACAGACATAATGTGCGTTTAATAGTTTCGTGAAATAGAATAATCGTAACTTGCTGCAACGCATGTTAAGGGCAGGTAGGGAGGCCCCTTAAGGGCGCGATTCACCTCAGTTGTCAACGTAATTTTTTATTTTTATATTGCACCACATATTTTTTTCTTATTTTAGACAAATTGTAACAAAATCTTCCTATTAGAAAATTGTTGTATCTATCATAGTTTTTGCATAATGAGTCGTTAACGTCAAAATTTGGACTTTACGGTTTTATGTACACCACTAAAATAAATCGACATAACAAACCGAAAAAATTCACAGTGCATAACAATGTTATAGGCTATGATTTGAACTATATAAAATAAAACAAATGCATTTTTGTATTTATAAACAATTTTTAAAATTTTTAAACTATCATTTCAAAATTCAGCATTTTTTATTAAATACAATTTTTTTTATTTTTTTTGTTTTATATATGTCATTTTATAGCCTACAACATTGTTATACGCTGAACTTTTTTTTTCGGTTTGGTATTACAGATGGTTTTAGTGGCGTACATAAAACACTATAGTGCAAATTTTTACGTTTACGACTCATTACTCGAAAACTATGAGAGATACAACAATTTTCTAAGAGGAAGATTTAATTACAGTTTATGTATAAAATAGGGGAAAAAATATCTGATACAAATATATAAATAAAAAAAGACGTTGAAAACTGAGTGCGTAGTAGATAAATAAACGCTGTGAAAACATCAATTGATTTCTACGCTTGTTTCGAAGCCAATATGGATAAAATACTCAATGCCAATCTTAGATGATAGTATTTACCAACTTTATGGGTAAATATTTATCCAGAATTACTAATTCGTTACGCGTGATCTATTGCGCCACAGTAAAACGCACGAGGTTCCGGCGTCAGAGATTGTGACAAGTTCGTAACACTGGAAACAATTTTGTTTAAAACATTGGCTAAAACTATTGTCTAGGATTGCTATTGTTTAATTTTCGCAAATTGGCTTCAAGAAACCTACAGTTATACATTAATGCTTCTAGCGTTGAATTATGTACCACGCCCTCTTAGTAACAAAACGTTGGTAAGACTTGTTACCAGCACATTGTGTGTTTTATAGGTAGTTCAGGATCGTCACGAATGTTAAAACTCTCGTTACTTTTGTTCTTTCAGATAATTAGTATATTTATGCTATTAACATAAAACATTCTAAGTAATAATCAAAGAGTGTAGATTATTACCGTACTCAAAATGTAATCTGACGCAACAGATGTTAAAGTGTTGAGTACAGCATAATCTAATAAACACTATGTTGTTTAGGGTACTATGATTATATTAAAAATAATAATCAGGAAGCTACAAATGATTTGATCCAGACGGCCCCATAATGGGTCACGAAAATTATGTTAATATTGTAGGCGGCAAATATATTAAGGTTTTTTTTTTTAATACAGAACTTCAGCTGGTAACTTGTTACCCACAGAATAGTGAAAACATATGGTACCAACAATTTTCGAACAGTTTAAGAACTGTTACTAACTTCGTTTGAAACACGACGTGGCCTGTGCAAATGGAACTTAACAACTTAATAAACATATAACTCTGATGTATTGCTGGGAATGTACAGCTATTTTTATCGTTCGTGTCATCACTAGAAACTTGCCGAGAGTATTTCACATAAGCGAAAATCTATGTGCACAAAAACTATTAACGAACCACCAGATACGTCATTCCGGCCCGCTGCACCGTGACATGCGACATACAGCTTAGTTACGTGCCAATAGTAGTACGGCCTAGTTGTAAACATGGAACGTTTAATCTCTAGTTGAGAGTACATCTTACCCACGAGAAAATCAACACTCATCCGGAGATGGACTGAAGTGGATTAGACCACTCGCCTGCCAAGACGGCCCGAGTTAAATTTTAGGCGGGGTTAGTCCTCATTTGCACACGTGGAAAGCTTCCATTTTTTTTCCTGCGAATCGGCAGCATTCGCTTACAATGACAAACCATTCAGTTTATAAAACAACCCATTTCAAGAATCGTTCAAAGATACTACACGGTTACATCAAATGCACCGCTACTACATTTCTCTTCTGCACACCCACCGATTCTGTGACTTCTCGGCAAAGGTATTGTGCGTAATAGTATATAAACACGAATACTCTTAACATACGTGACATGCATACATTATATTGTACGCAGTGTTTCTTCTTATATACCTAGAAGTTTTAAGAGGCCCATCTGCACGAATGAGTTTTTGTCGAAGGCACAGAAGAGAAGGAACGATAATGGTGCCAAATCGCACCTATTGACAAGTCTTAACTGGCACGCAGTGTTTCAGTTGTACCGCTTGAACTTGTAAGCATTTATTGGTGGTAAGTTATGCACCAAAGTTATTTGTAGATTCCTTAATTTCTTACCAATCTGAGCAGTAGATTGTGGCATAGCTGTGCAAAAATTCCACTGTTAATTAACCATGTCGAAAAACAGCATTTCCAATGCGCGTGATATTTTTAAGTACTTAATCTTCTATAAGGCTCTGTTTCAGTCACCATATTGAATTTTATTACATTCAGCTTTTTTTTTTAATTCTAAGAAGAAAAATGTTAAATATGCGATTATAGGCCTACCTAAAATTCTATTTACATTTCGCTACAGTTCAGGCCTTGTGATTTAGCTGTTATATGTCGCAACGTGTGTGGCAAATTTTGTTGTATTCATAATTTGCCCGAGAAATTGTGACCTAACTATACATTCCTAGCTTAATTGCCGTACTTGTATTTTAGCTCAAGGTACAGTGCGAAGCTCAGGAGAAGGCAAGGCTCAGGTATGCGGCTGATGGTGGGGACAAGCGGAGCGGTATGTGGCCCACACCACCACCCCGCCTCAGCTCCCTACAATAAATCGAATTTGCGGTATAGTTGCCGATATAACAATTTTCTTCTCAGAACTCCAAAAAAGCGAAAAATAATAAAATTCAATATGGCGACTGAAACCGAGCCGTAAGGTGACTGCCTGGGTGAATGCGTTTCGCATGTTCGAGGCCAATAAGTACGGAAGCAGTAAGGACGACACAACACGCGCATCTCGCCTCCTAGCATCTGGCGCAAGTCACTGAACTATAACGTGCAGTCTTCTCGCCGACAGCGCGCCTATACGAGCCATTCAGTGATTACGTATTATTAATGAAAAAGGTGTATTATACACGCCTATTTCTTTTAAAAGATTCTGCGTTCAGATACACCTATACCAGAGATACCCTTCAAGACAATGATATTTATTTCAAACAATTGCAAATAACTCAAATATTTTTAACCAAATACTTTCAAAAAATTTGAGACAGTGTACAGCCATACGATACACAATTTTGCCAGAGTGTTTTTTTAATACTGTACAGTTTGCTAGCAAAAAATTATTTTGCTTAATTTTGGCTTATTTTGACAACAAAATATGTGATACTTCAGGGGCAAAAATCTAAAAATCCGTTTGGTGTATTGAAAGAGAAAAATTCTAATACAAGCAATGATATATAAATGTTAAAACTGTAAGAATGAATTTTTGATATAAGTATTAATTTGTGTTAAAAAATATATATTTTCGGAACCATTGCAAAACTAAGAGCGAGGCCTCAGGTGCCAATAACTAAAATTAACTTCAACCCGTCAGAAAAAAAAATCTTTGCTTCACTTTGGCTTATTTTCACGACAAAAACGTTGTACTATGGGCGACAAAATCTAAAAAAAAACTGTTCAGTACATTGATACAAAAAATTCAGGCACAAACTATGACGCATTAGTGTCAAAACTGTGGAGCAAAAATTTGTTTTGAGTGTTACGTGCCGGTAACAATAAAAAAATATTTTCGGAATAACTGTAAAACTAAGAAACAAGTCCCTAAAGGACCATAAAAACACCCATGTTTGGTCTCTAGAAAAATATGCTTTATTGAGAAGTGAGAGAATTTGAAATGGTTATACACACGTGTAACGTTCTTGCAATGCTATTCGTAAGCATGTAATACCAATGTGCGGTTAGCAGTTTTCGAATAATCTGGTTGACAGCCCTGCTGCACACCACACGGCGGCCTGGGGCAGACCAGAGACGTTATAAAGGAACTAGTCTGTTACGATTATCTTTTGTTACACGACCAAATTGAAAGTTGACATATTGTTAGCGAAGATATGGACTTGCGTTGCAGGGGTGGAAGAAAGGTTTATTTTTTAATTTCAACAAAAAATCATTGGTATAGTACACCGCATGCTACGGGCTGCAGTACGGCGCCGTTCAATTTGGCAACACATAGAGAGACCGGCAACGTTGGTCTTGCGCCCCTTGAGGCAGACAGCCCAGAATCCTAGACATCGGGCATCTTCGGTATTGTTTCGTTTTCCCAATACGAGTAGACGAGGGGCTGGGACTCGGCCAAGGCGAACACAGCTCGGTTAGTCGGCGGTCAGTAGGTGGCGCGGCAGGGACGTGCCGTCAGCGGCGAGAATAGCCACGACGCGCCGCGCGATACACGTCATAGAGGCACGCCACGCCCACTTCCTGCGCCCGCGCGGCCATTCACACATCCGCGCGCCCCCTTTCCTCGACCTTCCTCAGGTCCTGCCCCACACCACGTGTCTTCCGCATCGCGCCGACACAATAGCCGCCTTCTACAGTTAAGGATATGAGAAGAGAAGACACGAAGACCGTGTTGTATAAACGTCCCTGCGTCAAGTACAGCGGATTCTAAGACAATATAATGACTGGCACTAAAGTGGCCGCCTTCTGAAGGGTGTGTTTGTGTGAGAGGCGAAAATCGATGAGGCACTACATGCGACGTCGGCCGGCACATGTATTGTGATATCGCCTCTACGCCCAAAGTCGTAACGCACACGCAGTGTTACCACCGTAATTTTAACGTCGGACTTCAAGCGGTGACCCTATCATTTTATCGAACCCGTCCCTGTGTAATATAGTCGCAGACGTCAATTTCGAACGA
Source organism: Medauroidea extradentata (assembly GCA_003012365.1). Taxonomy (NCBI): domain Eukaryota; kingdom Metazoa; phylum Arthropoda; class Insecta; order Phasmatodea; family Phasmatidae; genus Medauroidea; species Medauroidea extradentata. The sequence goes on from PNEQ01064973.1 coordinate 10,082, forward strand.
ATACGTTGACAAACAACCATCTGGAAAGCAGATTTTAGCCAATCGAGGGCTTTAAAATAATGTTTTCAACGTGATGTATTTAACTACATCGTGTTAATTGTTTTTTATGGTGTATAAGTAAAAATTATGCAAATCTTTTACTTATAAATACTATGGGAAAACTGGCCCAGTAATTATTACGGCGAAAATGTACTCCCAAATAAGTTCTACAAAAGTAACACTAGTTAATACGAATATTAAACGAGGATTTCCTCGCCTGAGGAACCTAATGCAATGCTGAGGGCTTCGAAACAGTGATACTTATGACGCTCGTCTGGTGGTCATGTGTTTGCGAGTGAGGCACGACGCCTAGTGCAATGTTGACCGGCTCATCTGGTGTGATACCCCTCTAGCGTAGATCACTCGCCTGACTAACACTTACAGTGGTGACCCCATCTTTTTATTGGTGGAAAATGTTAAGCAAAGTCCAACACACACACACACACTTCTATCATAGTTTTACACAAATCCTGCGAGTAGCTTCGATATAATAGATTGAAAAAGCAGTCTTTAGCCGTTTTGAGGGGCCCCGAAATGATATTTCTAATGAACGTGATGTTCAGAAACCGCAATTCCAACATCGTTTGAAGTGTGTTGTTATCGTAAATGCAGACATTAGAAACACGTTTAGAAGTTTCTTAGAGAAAAGAGTTCTGCTAGCTCGCTGCAACGCTGTTTACAAGACAGGCGGCTGCCAAGTGCGTGATGCAAATAAATACTGTCTGTATCAGTCTGAAGTATTTTATTATCGTTAATTAGCCAACTAGGGGAACGCGGGATAGTTCCGTACATAAATCAGATCTCAACATACTGCAATACACTTGAATGCACGCACCAGGTGAAATCCTTACACGTACATGATCACACCTATATTTTGTGTTTGTGGTTATCTTAGATTTGTTCGAGTGTATTTATAGGCGGTTCGGGATAAAGTTAGCACTCACAAAAAACCCGCTAAAATTATATTTTCAGCCAGTATAGCATTGTTGTAGGCTATAATTTTACAAATATAAAAACATAAAATAAATGATTTTTATATTTAATAAAAAATGCTAAACTTTGAAATGAAAATTAAGTATTTTAAATACAAAAATAACACACATATATATATATATAGTTTTATATATTTTAAATCACAGCCTACATCATTGTTATACACTGTGAATTTTTTTGGTTTGGTATGTCGGTTGGTTTTACGGGCGTTCATAAAACCGTAAAAGTGCAAATTTTGACGTTTGCGACTCATTACGCAAAAACTATGAGAAAGAGACAAATTTATTGAGAGACTTAGATATCACAATTTACGACTAAAATAAGAAACAAATGTGTGGTACAAACATACAAATAAATAAAGACGTTGAAAGCTGAGGTGAACCGCGCCCTTAATGCGCTCGCAACGTCACACACAATGAAATGGACAAATGGAGAGCGAACACGTTAGCTGGAAGAGTACCGACCACGCGTGCTTACAGACGTGATATTATGCAGGTTTGGTATCTTATCGCAGACTGAATACCGATAGTGATATCTCGCGTCACCGAGGCCAACTTGCTCCAGTGTCTTGAAATAGGTAACAAGCTATAACAAACTTCTTACAAGGTGAAAACATTTACAGCGTTTAACTCACTTTAAATACACTAATTTTACAAATTTAACTAGTTTATTCTAAAATCCTAAAAGTGCGTGGAAAATATAAAACTGACTCCTAAATGTGTTGAAAATTGTCTTTTGATGTTAAGTCTAATTTTATTGAAACAAACAATGAATAAATTTGGTTAGTTACTAATGAGAGTAAGTCAACAGTTACTTAACTTCATGCAAATTTATTGAAGTTAGAGCACAGTAAAAATATTTTCAACACAACTACGTGACGGTGTTACGGTATATTCTCTCATGTAGACAAAAAAGTTAAAACTTGCAGAAACTGTATAAACAACAGCGCTAAAATGAATGTCGAAAATTATGATACATTCACGTTTTCCCAAAGAGACCAAAAGGGCCTACCTAGTTCTGCAAAGAGCGCAGTGCTGATAAAGTAGAAGAACAAAAATATGGGGTAATGTATTTTATGTCTGGCAAAAGAATGAGTGTTAAAAAAAAAAAACAAATACGGCAAGCAATTTGGCAAAAAGACTGATGAGACACATCTCATATTAAAAATTAACACAAAATTTATGCACTTATTGTAATTGGATGCATTCCATAAACACATCAGGAGTTATTCTGTTTTTATTATATTAGAGTTGTTGTCGATATTTTAAATTCGCTTAATCACTTCAAAATTCAGGTTTAATATTTCGAATGCAACGCGTTTAGTGAGAAGTAAGGGCGTTGGCTAAGTCTCTATTAAAATATTTTCAAATAATTGTATCGAATTTTTATTAAGGAAGAAAGTAAAGAAAATTCAGCAAGAATGGTGACACGGACTCCTAAGCAATGTCGTACATCCAGCTAAACACATTAGGTTGTAATACAACCGCACTGCAAAAATCATCCCAAGATCACACGCAGGGGCGTCATTTCAGGTTTTTCCAGGGGGGGGGGGCAAGATTTTTTCTGACAACAGTGACCTTGTTGTATCTTTTTTATTAATTAAGCATGTATAAATTAGATACTTTAATAATAAAACTTCAGTTTTATGTCCTTAAGTTAGCATTATTTACATTAAAAAAAAATACAAAAAATACATTTATAAACAACATTTCCAAATTCAGGGGGGGGGAGCATTTGCCCCCCGCCCCCCTGTAGCACCGAATGACGCCCCTGACACACGGTTCTCGTCGTTTAACATGGCAGTTGGGATGAAGCTTGGTGCGGGCGGACCCACACCGCCAGGGAAACCCCGCGGCAACACGAGCTGTTCACGTGCGCGAAGGAACAGACGCCGTCGTCTATTCTCGTCCCACTGCCGCATTGCGCTGGACCGCATCCAGCTCAGTCGACCAGACTCCCTACCGGCCAGAGCACCTTCACCATAGCCACCAACCAGTCTACACACTATAGGCTGTTCATGAGCACTCCTTAAATATTTCTTCCAATCATTTTGCATTCACCGGTTATATTTTTTATACGAAAACTTCCATGAAACTAAAAATCAATGTAAACATTCCATCATGGGCGGGATTTAATGCAGTTTTGATTGAAGGGACAATAAAGAGACACCAATCCAGCGGGGTCCATGGGTCCTCCCCCGGACGATTTCAAGGAGCAAACTGAGGCTATTTAAGCAGTTTTCCGCCAAGTTATTGTAAATGATGCTACAGCGAATGGGAAGTTCATAACTCCAAGAAAAAAAATTACGTAAGAGAGAAAGTAGTGTACAGATTTGTTCCCTTTCATAAATATTAGGGTGGCAAGTGCCCTCCCTCCCCCCTTCGCGGCCAGAAAACCTCCCATGCGTTCCATCACTCTTAAAATGCAACCTCTTTGACAACAACAAAATACAGGTTTTGTTTATTATAAATGTTGGGAGTTGCTCAGTTGAAAGTGAACAGCCTAAACACGTCCAAGTCGAGTACATGGGCTTAAAAAAAATAAATATCGCATGACGAGGGTATCCAGGACCAGGGTATCGCAGTTAGGATGCAAACATACTACTCGGAGCTCGTCTGCTCGTATGTAGTATGGCGTGGAATGAGGCCCTACAATGGAGAAAAGAGGGGTAAACGGGAGAGACCCGAGAAAATACGCCGACCAGCAGCAAAGTACGGCACGACTCTTGCAAGCGAAAATCCAGGGACCGACACCACCGTGAATCAAACCCGGAACGTAAATAGGTTACAACGTCCCGTCGATGGCGAGGCCATTGTAGACAGTTACACTCATCTTCGCATCACAACGGGAACCCAGTTCCCAAAGAAATTACTTGTAAAATTAGGACAGTTGTTGTAAAAAATACACATGATGTATTTGTAAGATTACACGGTGGTTGTACACACAAAAAGAACACAGTTTGTTACAAACTTATTCATTAAACACTTGTCAAAGAAATCATTATTAAATGCAATTATTTTGACAAAATACATTTTTACTCGCCATGATTAAAAACTGCATTATTGCGCCCGATGACTAACCTCTACACCATCTTGACTTGCATATTATTAATGAATTTTCTATTTGCATAGAAATAAACTATTCAATGACTTCAATTTATTTGACTTGTTGGCACATAATCAATATGAATGTTCCCTTTATTACAGCAAAATGCATGTCAGAGGATGCGATGTGTGCAACTGTATAATTTCCGACGAACCTATAAATTTTGTAATCTGCAAAGCTGTCCTAAGAATTATTTTTGCAAAGAAAATCCTTGGAACATTACAAATAATTTAACAATGAAAACAGAGGGTTGTTTAAGTAAACAAAAATTATTTAAAAAAATAATAATAATAAGAGTGATATTTGTCAACGAAACATCCTAGCATTCGTCCCGAAAAATCTGAGGAAAACGTAGAAAACCGAAATCGGGATTACCTGGGCCAGAATCACACACGGATCAAACATTTATTATCGATTCAGTGCCTTCCATCAGGTGTCCAAGTCTAGGTCCAATGAACGACTTGAAAAGAGGCGGAGCTTCAGTCAGGTGTGGGATACAATTCCTATCTCCATGGATACCGCAGCCGAACATAACCTTCATTTAGCTGTTTGGCTTCAAATGTCCCGGATGAGATGTACGTCAAGAAAATTGATTACTTGTTTGGAATTTACCGTTTTTTCAGGTAAACATTAATCTTATGTATTTGCGTATTTTAACCATGAAATTGAAACTAATACATTTTACCCTTGCGTGCAAATCTATGAATGCGCAACATTTTTGCTTTCTGCAATTACCAACTAACAAATCAGCATGTTTGAAAACAAGCTTTGTTTCCCACAGTATTTCCCCTGCGGTGACGTCAGCGGGCGTGTACTTCAAGTCGTCCAATTCCTACAAATAAGTTATACAGAATGTCTAGAAACAATCGCATTATAAGCACACCACGCAAATCCTGGCCTAAATTGTAAACGAAAATGTAAGTGGCAAAATAATGTACAGCATGTTATCTGCACAATGTGGCAACGCTGCACGGACAAAGCCCTATCTTGCGCTCCACGTTACGATATTATTTTATGTAGGCTATAAATCAAGTAAACGCAGAATCATGTTTGGACTGTTCGGGATTTCAACCTACTCCCATAATATGCAGGTCAGAAAAGTAACAGGAAGTTAGGCCTAGATAAGATGTATGTGGAAGTCAAGAGGGAGCTACCTACAGTGCCACATTATGGATGTAAAATGTCGTCGTACAACATTTTACCCCCTATATTTTCATTTCCGCAATAAAGTGCTAGATTCGTGCGGTTGTTCCTGGACATCCTATATTTGTTACGATACCAATTACGCGATTATTGCCATCCATACAGCAGCCTACTCCTCTCAGTCTCTTCCTTCATGCAGAGAAGTGTTCCTCGTCAGAGAGGTCAAAATGAACCTATTATTATTGCATGGACACTAAGGCACTGGCATACATTCCAAGCATCTCAAGTTAATGTTTGAAAGACAATTTAAAGGTCCGTATCAATAAAAAAAACTTGCTGACGAAACGAGGACACTTTCAAGAAGATCCTACTCCCTCTTCTCTGTGGTAGGCTAATTAAAAAGTGGTAAAATGAAGAGAGCAAAACAAGGTGGTAAAGACTCCAGGATTTCAACATAAGAAAATAACGCGTAATGTTGGAGACTCGCAATAGAAGAAACATGGACAATTGAGGTTTCTAGTTAAGCTGCGTTTGTGCTGAACGGCAGGAAATTTGTGGACTGGTGTAAGGGTGAGATAACAGGCGTATATGTAAAGGATTATCGACTCTCTGTACAAGACACTCGACTGGCCTGCAGTGCTTTACTATTATCCTTTTTCATATGGGACTAAGCAGCGATGGAGTTACGTTAGTCGTTAGCAGCATTGTTCAAAGCCTAACATTCGTTTCTATTTTTTTTTTTTTTTTTTTTTTACCAATCATCTTTCTAGACACGGCAGTCTGGAGAAGAAATTTTTGACCATGTTGAGGGGCCTGAAAATGTTTCCAATAGATGCGCAGAATTCTTAAAACTACAGCGACTTAGGAAGTGTGTTTTCGTAGATATACGAATATAATATATGTAAAATAGTTTCCTAAAAAAAAGAATGGTCATAAATCGTTGCAACGCATGAAAAGCGCAGGTAGGGAGGCCTCTTAAAGTCATATGCTATTTATACTTATCTTTATGTGCGATGTGCTCGGTATTTGGGGCAGTTCGATCCGGGAAACCCTACATCGTTTATACTAAAGAACTATCAACACAGAAACTAATGACCTCGTCACATTGGAACTAACACTGTTAGTGTTGTGTCACGTCGATGTGCTGGACAATGGCATTTCGGGCGTTCTGCCAAACTTGCCCTAAACTTCCCCTGGCAAACGACCTGTATTGGGAAAATTCGTCTCAGGTAACAAGCAGTTACGTCCCCGGAGCGAAATGACTCCCGACCACTTCACAAACATCTACATAGCGAGAAGCTGTTCGAATACTGATCGCGAGAAAATTCACAGAAGAGAAAATAAGGGCAAAAAAAGGGGGAAGGAAAAGAAGGGACATTTTTCGGAGAAAAAAACACGTGACCGCATAATCATAGTACCCCCCACCCCAAATTCCCCCCTATTTAGCCAAGACTGGCGAGAATCAAAGGGTCTATAAAAATAAAATTAAAAATTAAGTTGAGACTTAAAGAATTTCACTTAATCGAAGCCAGAACCAAGACAGTATGTCGCTTAACCACTCATATTTAAATAGATTTTGCAGAAACGCTCATACACGATGGCACAATGAACTATCCCGAGCATTAAGAAGGCGTGGTACATAATTCAACGCTAAAAACATTAATCTATAACTGTAGGTTTATTGAAGCCAATTTGCATAAATTAAACAATAGCAATCATAGTAGTTTTAGCCAACGTTTTAAACAAAACTGTTTCCAGTGTTATGAACTTCTAAGGCACAATATGTGACGCCGGAACATCGTGCATTTAACTGCGGCGCAAAGATAAAACGCGTTAACGATTTAGAAATTCTGGATAAATATTTACTCAAAGTTGGCAAATACCATTATCTAGGATTGTCATTGAATATTTTATCCGTATTGGCTTCGAAAAAAGCGTAGAAATCGATGTTTTCAGCGTTTATTTATCTAGCACGCACTATAAAAAAAAAGAACTTGAAATTAAAACCCTACGTTTGTAGAAATAGAACTTCTACGCGAATCATAAGTTACTTATATTTTTATACATAGATACGCAGTTGTTCATTTGACACTGTAGATTCAGAATAAAAAAAAAAAAATAATCGTCAGCCAGGTACAAGTCGTCGCGTTTGTCGTTGCAATTCGAAAGTTCTAATCAGGAATGTTACAGGTAAGAACTTGCCTAAGTTATAGTCGTAGAACTATAATTACTCGTTTACAGAATAAGCCTAATGCAATCGAGGAGCCAATCAAATTACTGAAGTTTTGTGAAAACCACGCGTAGCAAGCCGAAACAGAAACTTAACTGAACGTAAGAGAGGAACAGGGTGCCAAACTGCGGAATGCGTACAGAAGTAGACATGCCTGCCGGCAAGACGTGTATGATACACATCCGGGTGTTACAGACACGGTTACCACGGCAGAAGAATCTGGATAAGGCAGTTTGATAGAAGAACTATGCTGCAAGACTGCCTGCTGTTTGCAAAAGTAGGTCCAAACTCCTGGAATAAAGCCGTCTGGTCTGACGAAACTAAAATCAACCTGTCCTGATCTGATGGTGTCTACAGGTTGTTGAAAGACTCGAATGCAAACACCGACGTGTAATCACAGGGTGGTTCAGTGATGCTTAGAAGCTGTAATGTCGGAGAACGACGTTAGTTCTTCAAGGACACAACGGTAAAGATCTATTAAGATCACGATCAGAATCCACTTACTGTACTTTTTTTTTTTTTTTTTAATAAATCTGCGGTTCGCAAATTTTAGACTTACGCTGTCTATACAAGGTACATGAATGTTAACTACAAAGTGATGTGCCGAAATGGTGTAACAGTTACTGATTCAAAGAACAACTGCCTAACAATTTCGATCGGAAAACCGTAGGTACTATAAGAACCAGTCACGACTGGAATTAACAAAACCTTACCTTCAGCATGAGGTTGGCAGCCGTGGTGGCGCGAGTGAAAGTGGGTTGTCAGACCCGTTACGTCGGATCGCGCAGACTGACCGCCGAGCCCCGGGGCGACGTCGCTACAGGCTGGTCACCGCGATGATGCCCAACCCACCGAGTCGCCATGCCGGCTTACAACACGAGGGGTCATTGGTTCCCTGTAGCTACGTCCCAGCCCTCTCTTTATACAACGCAGGAAAGGAGGACACAACTATGAGCTACACTATAAAGTGCATCCGTAGTATATATTCAACCTTGAAAGTACGCTACTGTGTGTATGGCTCGAGTCCGTCAATAGCGAGGTCGACGGAACTTAAGTGACTCACGCAAGAAAAGTAAAAGAAATAGTGAACAAGTATTCCAACATTCAGCTGAAATTATCACAGAAAATCTAAATCACAATGGCCGTACCGGACGAATCAAGTCATCCTGAATATCATTCATAACCATGGCTTCGACCATAGAATTCCAAATAATTCAACGTTATTCCCTATATTTTCAAACTCTGCTGGAATTTGTATTGCACTGTCACAGTGTTTTAAGCCACAATCAAATTTCGCCCTTGAAAAAGTGTATTTTACAAATGTTGATCACACACTGATAAATTCGGAAACTGCGTTGCAGGTAGCAGATTTACAAATCGCGGCAGTTATGCACTTTGACACTATCTTCTTACTGACTTCCTCACCAATGGGCATGTTCCTAAAGGGTTGAGTGCGTGCGGACCGAGGTGGAATAAATACTGCGACTAGTAGGGAATCAGGGAGACGCTGTCCACACACAAACTCACGTAATGTTGGTATTGTTTAAAAAAACAATAATACAGTATCTGTAGGAAGCGCTGCCTAGCGGGATTGCAGTGACTTTCCACAACATGAAATGGGAAGCAGCCTGAATAGGTCCCCGGCCTCTTTGTCCTAAATTGTGAAACAAAATTAGATTATGAATTTATCCAGCCGTAAAATACGCCTGTATGAACAATGTTAGTATGTTTTTATTGCTGTAAGAACCTGTAACACACCTGAAACTGTTTATACAAAATATGCAATTACCACGATTACAATAATTGAAAATGTAGTCGACGAATAATTTTCTTAGACACATCTATTCAGATATTTGGGCCCCAAACAATCCTCTGCCCCACGCAATCAGAAATCTTGCTGCGAGCCAGTTTGTCAGCTTACAAACTCGAAGTCACTGTGCTAGGATACAACTGCTTTGAGAGAACAAGAATCACTTCCGGTTCGTACTTACTTGGGTGTACGTCCCGACTAATTTAATACGGAAGAACTTCGCCGCTTACTGACTGCTTCAGGCGGTTGATACCAGTCCCGTGTCTGTATGTTATGGCAAGTTTCCTATTGGTCTGATTGGCGGTAGCCGTTTACGCCATGCAGCTGGCTGGCGAAGCATTGTTGCCATTTTAATTGCTATATTACTTCTGTATTCTTTACCATTCTATACCAGAGGGAAAGCGTCTATGCAGACACTCAAAAACCCGCGCCGAGCAAACCGTCGCATCCTGAGACATGAACAACGCTTCATGGGCGCGTCCTAATTAGCAGCACCGCCTACTCAACACGTAAACTGAGTGGGGCTCGAGGGGGTTCGTAACCCCCCCCCCCCCCAACATCCCATAATTCCACTGTAGCGTCTTCGCGACTAATTAAACACGTTCATATTGTTGCGAGAAGCGTTAAAGCGCATACACACATGCGAGCCGAGCAGTTCACGAATGCTCGTGAGCAGTAGACTCGCCGTTGTATGCTGTCCCAAGCGAAGTACGAGCGCCCTACGAACTACTCGCGACGATCCGAAGAAAGCTGGTGTTTCGACTAGACTGGACACGCCGCTCGCTGCAGGTTCGTGTGTTCATGCAGTGCTCGCGAACCTTCCTAGCTATCAGCAGACTCATCCGCTCGGTGTAGGCTCCATGTTTGCTCGGCTGTCCAGTGGATCGCTGGAAGTTCGTTCAACTTTTAACATGTTCCAAGCGGCTCACGAGCGATTCGCGAATCGCTCAGCTCGCAAGTGTAAGCGGCCTAAGCTGATACCAACCGACGGCAGGACTAAAGATGTCTGAACACTGTGCGGCTCGCATTTCCTACACCTGCAAGCCTATCTCGAGTTTTGTAAGCATTCTGATAACAGTAGATATAACAGACCAGAGAATTCTTGTGCCCACTAACTGCTCACCGACGGTACTTTCACCCTGATGTGACATGTTTTCCAACAGCTCCGAGAAAGAGTCGCCGTTTCTGGACTCTTCATTAAGACTACGCAAAGGAGCCACGCCACGTGAGTGTTTATGCCGAAAGACATCCTGTATGCGCAAGTGAGTCGTAGTGAAATTGACGGGTTGCGAGCGCTAATGAAGTGTGTCCGGCGATATTGTTCGCTGCGAGTAGTGTCGATGAGGACTTTCTGGAACTTCTCTGTAAATAAAAAATATTTGCTCTACTTACTTTATTTTACTTAATCAAAGACCTCCATCCCTCAGCGTACCTTGCCCAACTTGTAACAGTACATATGTATCATGTTTATTTAAACCATATAGGTACTCTTCTGCTGTGAGTAACGTCTTGACATATGAGGGCGTCATTACGAGGTCCTGTTAAAAATTAGGAATCGTTTGAGTCACCGATTCCTAGAATTTACAGGTCATGATTGGAAGGATCTACGCTGAATCCGATACAGGATACTGAATGCATACATATGACGCTAAACGCGACAGTGGTACCCACACGGAAACTATTATTCGCATAGTCGAAGAACGCACACGCACGCACGCACGCACACACACACATATCACCTGTACGACTCAGACATATCCACGAAAAATAAGTTCGGTTTTTTATCAGCAAACCTGCAAAGCATTTGCGAGGTGTTAAGTTATATATTCCCGATTGATCTCTACGTAAAACTAGTGCAATAGCTTTCACAACGGTGTACACGTAAGCCGTGGTGAATGAACAGTGCATAGAATAATCTTTCCATTACAAAATATCGATCTAAATCCAAACAAAAACAGTTCTAACCACACAATAAATTAACTACTGCGTGGCTAACAAACGTATTATTTTAATCGAGTGGTAAAAACGAATGTCGCTGGCTGCCAATGAGTCAGCAAATGTTAATTAATACCTCATCATCCATTTCCTATTTAACTACTCTCTACAATAAGCGGTAAGCCGGCCATAAGCCTAATTACTTCCGATAGAAGCTGATTCCTTTCGTGCAGCATTTAGTGTGCGTCTAATAGGGCACATTTCATGTCAACAAGTAGCCTTCTTACCGCCTCCAGTGGACAGGAAGAAGACCACTAGTCTCATACTCTCAAGTGAATTCGAGCCTTCTTACCGTCCACCAAATATTTGTACTTCTATTCGACATAAAACATCAGTAAGTCTGTTTCATTAAAAGAATTCAATTTATGATTGTGTTGGCATCCTTTTTCACAGTTGTTTCAATGGAAAAAGCAACATGTTGCTATCGCAGGTGGTTCCTGAAAAAACAAAGCTGACTGGGAAACCGTGCGGTATATAAAAACGAAAAGTATTTTCCAGTAACTGTGCACACATGGTCATCTTGAGTGAGAGATTTTGGTCAGCGCTTAAGGCCTTGTTACTGTGTTTTGCAGTGATTTCGAAAATATTTTTTTTATTGCTACCTAATACTCATATCAAAATTTCGCTGCACAGTTTTGACGCATATGTTATAATTTGTAGCCAAATTTTTTTTGTAGAATTATACTGAACGGTATTTTTTATGTAATTCATTACCCAAAGTACCACGTTTTTCGTCGTGAAAATAAGAAAAAATGAAGGAAATTATTTTTTTGCTGGCGAATGGAACATTATTTTAAAAAAACGCGTCCACAGTATTGTGCATCGTGTGATTGCACATCGACTCAGTTTTTTTTCTTCAAAACTTTTGGTTAAAAAATATTTTAGTTATTGGCACCAGTCTGAAAAAAAACTCGGGAACAAGTCTTTAACATCGAGGTCTTTAACGCTGGTGGGGTTGACATGTGAGGGTGGAGCAGCGTTGGAATGAAAGGGCGGGGGAAACGGGAGATCCCACATGCGAAAATCCGGGGGCCGACCACGCCGGCAATAGAACCCGAATCGCATACTTGGTGGGTGACGAATTGTCCGAACATTCGGTCACCGCGGCTCCCTATGGTAATCTTGAGGCAGGCAGAGGCAAAAACAGTCTTACACTGAAACTACCTTAAAAATAAATGTTAACTGTTAGAAAATGGAATATTTTACGAGACAGGCTACAGGATAGTAAAAAACAGTGTATGAAGTTCATCTTACTCAAAATACACTTTCATGACACATCAATAATAATTATTTTATTTCTTGACAGTTTTCAAAAGGTCTCTTAACAGAGAACAATAACCCTCACAATAAACCCCACCCCCACCTATCAAAGCCGTGGACTGTCAAGGATGGCACTGGCAGGGAACAGGCTAGGGGAAACTGCAGTGAAGTGCACTGCCGCAGCATTATCACCCCTCGTACAGCTGCCGCTAGTATCGATCCCTCCCCTCCGCAACCCGCATCATTTCACGCCCCGCTCCCCTTCGCCTAAGAAATTCAATCCCTCAAGGTCACTGCACCACCGTACGGGCCACAAAACACACACCAGTGTTGCCACACCGTGACTATCAAATTATCTGGTGGACCCATAACACACATCTGCAAAAAATTACAGGCGGTTAAAAAAAAATTAAAATAATTTAACTAACAAAATAAAAAAGTGCCATATTGTTCTACGTTTGTTAAGACTATTTTCGATATTTACCCAAGTAAAAACTATTCAAATTTCATGTAAAAATGGTTTGTATTTAAAAATAAAAGTCGTAAAGTACAAAATTTTTTTTCAGCTATATTTTAAAAAAAATTACCGTACCGTCCAGTGTCGTCGCCAGAATTTCTTTTTTGGGGGGAGGGGGGTTTCTCAAGTGGGAAATTTTATAATAAAGGAACACCGATCCCCACAGTGAAAGCGGGGTGTCCGAGGGTCCTCCCCCGGAAAAATTGGTTTTAAGGTACAAAATGGTACTAATTAAGCAGTTTTAGTATCGAAAAATTGAACATACCAGAGGTAAGTAATAATTCTTTGTCCATATTTAGGGGGGGGGGGGTTGAACTCTGAAAACTCTCCCTGTCTACGCCCTTGCGTACAGCCAAGATGTATATTTCCTATTGTTAGAAATTCAGGCCCTAATTAAGACAGAAAAAAATTTGTTGCTTATACACTGACCTGTACAACAGCTTCCAAGAATATCTGTTTACTCAAGCAGAAAGCAATTCCTCATAGGCTCAGCACCTTCTAGGAAAAGTCAAATAGGTCAAGGGTCAATTACGAAAGTGGCACTAACGCACAGTTGTTTAAATTCTAGCTCGTGTCCTATTATGAGCACTCAATACGTAACACACGAGGTTACAGTAAAACACATTTTTGTTTTATTCTTGACAAAATGATCTTTGAAAACGCTTACTTTACCGTCAACAGCATATAAAAGTTTATACACAACACAGTGTAAAAACGGTATACATGCTTAGTGGGTGATGGAGTGGGAAAAGGCGCCTCAGCCTCCCCTTGTCGTTAGATACGCCCTATGGGTGTGGCTACGTGAAAAGGTCAAGTTCACTCTCTGTCGAACAGGGCTTCAGTAAGGAATGTTTAAAACCAGGACAAGGAAATTTGAAGAACAGTGACAGATCCCACAAACGTGGCCCGTGATTTTTTTAAATATTTAAATGTATATTTTAGTTCTGTTCTCAGGTAAACTAATCAAGTAAAGCTTTTTGTAAATAGTATTGCCTCTTTGCAAATATTACGTACTTACCGCAGAACAAGATTATTGCTACAACGCAGAACCGCAATTCAGAGAAAATCTTGAGCCGAAACTGTATAAAGACTAAAAAAGAAGGCTACAACTGTGAAATAAGTAACAGAACAAGAAAATCTCAAGATTACGCACTGGCGCATGGACGGCGTTGCAGCGTATCACGTGTAGTCTATTTTACGCGAAACCGCTGAACTTATTCATATTATGTTAATTTACGAAAATAACACATACTTGGAAACTATGTTTTCAAAAATTCAGCACGCTTGTTAGAAACATGATTTTCGGGCCTCTCAAAATGTCTAGAAACGGGTTTTTTTTAGACTGCCGTAACTCCGAAAAATATTACCTGAATTCGTAAAGTAAAAAGCGAGAGGCATGCGTTGGTATTTGCTTCATAAAATTCAAAAAATAAAATTATGTGGTCGCCACTTAAAGTCCCGTAGGAAAAACAGTACAACGAAAACCTTGCACAACAGTTCGGCACACTGCAAATAGAGGCGATGTGCTTCTCGTCAAGCGTGGGACACTGGCTCTTATCGTTACGCTGTTCCCACGCGTCAAAGGTGGAAATTCGACACCGGCGAAGACTCTTAAGGGGATGCAAAACCAGAAGAGGTTTGTACATGAGCACTATTTCCAGTATTACACACGGCTGAAGACTGGCAATAACAAACGAACAAAACAACTCTTTACAATTTAACGTCAAAACTTGCTGCATTCACCGCAAGTAAGGTGGCAAGTGGCTGTCATGTCACAGTCCAGTATTATTTTATTGTACTTAATCTCCAAGCTACGAAAAATAGTAAAGAATCCGTACGTGCTGCCAGCCTCAACACAGTGAGAATGTCCCACCCGGCCAGTTCTGCTTCCGTCAAAACTGTGATTTCAGTACGGTAATCCAAAATAAAGTACTAATAAGTCTATTAAAATCTATCGTCGTTGCCGGTGAAAACACTCCTATATGCAAAATTAAAAAATTTCCAGGGAAGTAAAAAAAAAAAAAGATTGCCTAGTGTTCGGGGTATTAACTATCACAGAATTACGTACATACACATAATTCATTTTTATTAGTCTGTACATTTAAAGTACAATTGCGTACACAAATTTTATTACGAAGTCTCTTTTAATACAACCGATGACACATGGGAGGTTTTTCCACCGGCAGCAACGCTATACTGGACGGCTTTTTCACGGTCAACGGAACGCTCGAAGACAGAAAAACATGGAGAAAGACTGTTTCTGGTGTGTGCTGCGCCTGCTGCTTTGGACAAAACATCAAAAAAGCCGAATACCATTTTCACTCCTTGTCCTTGCGATCTGCACCTTACATGAAGAGGTCTTTGGATTACAAATAACTGATATAACTACACCTTATTTTTTCTATGAACTACTCCTTTCGTTAAGCACAATAATGTTTATCGTGTAGTAACAGCGCATTCGAATACGAAATATGCCAAATAACAGCGTTTCCTAAGACGAAAATTAAAAATAGCATAATATACATCAGCGCAACTGCGAAAATTTGTCACCAGGTAAAGTTTAGGGAAGGAGCTGGGAAGGGGTTGATGGACAGGCCGAAAATCTTTTGATGTGCAAGATTGCCGAAAATCTTTTGATGTGCAAGATTCGAATTTAGTTGGGGCTATATGTATTCTAGTAGGCCTATAATAAGATATCAGTAACAGAGCTCCTACTTATCACTTAAAATGAGATTCGCCAATCAAATTTCTAACCATCTAAACTTGTAACAAATGACGTCATATATGCGAACATAAGCCTTATGATCAAATAATAATAAAACACCCGGTCATAAATAGAATAATTTTAACCCTACACGTTAAAAAATATTCCAATTTAGTAGTATGGTGCGCATATACGAAAAATAAAAAAATAAAACTTTTATAACCGTGCATGAACGCGGCGTCACACAACTTCGTATTTTCGACGCAATAAACTTCACTAATTATAAATACATATTTGCTTCGAAGACGATAAAAATTGGCTGTCTTACAATGGGCAAAATTTCCAGCCCAAATAAATGGTTAGGTATGGTTCATGTTATTTTGTAACAGTAATCATGAATAGTGCTGGTATTAAGTCATTAACCGTCGACATATATTTCTTTAAATGAAAGCGTTTATAAATCATTATATTCAAATCTCTGCATGCTGAGACAGCTCAGAAGATAAAACTGCCGTTAAATTAAGGTGTACACAAATGTAAGCAAAAAGGCATTTGTGCTATATTATTTATTTATTTAGGCCTACATCACCCTTGAGACTCAGTTTATGAGCAACAGCTCGCTGAATATAGGGCTCGTCAAAAAGGTATATAAATTTTTGCTAACACGTACCAGGAATGATCTTCATAGTCCTCCCCACTATCGAATTGGTAGAAAGTATGCATAATTATTAATCGCGACTACTAATTACTGTTATTATTCAACGTATTAAATCGTAATTAGTACATTTCTGCAGTTTTTTTTTTGTTAATTTTCGTATGAGTAGTTACTCTTTGATATTTACCGGCAAAACTAGCAAATTCGTATTTCAATGCTCATTTACAATAGACATGGTTTAAATAACATAGTGTTACACGCCAGACACACGTACACAACAGGCATTTATGTACACGAGAAAAAATTCTCGTCTGGCCAATCGGAAAATAGCCGACGAAAAACAAATATGTTTTCCCCGACTACTTTCACGTCAACAGATTTTTGACGTTTCGCTTTTTCATTGGCAGGCATAAAATATTTTGCGTAAGAATCAGTGATATATTTAACGCCAACCAGTAAATTCATATTGTTTTGTATATTTGTATTAATTCATGACAAGCCCTATACTCAGGAGCAATTTACTCACTATCCGAGTCCATTGAGTGATGTAAATAAAATAAAAATAAAATTACGCTACGCTAGTCCCGTCAAAAACTTATTGATTCGATTCTGAACGTCACCACTACGTAAACAGGCTGTGTTTAAAATAGTTGTTGCGAGCAATGTGCGTACTAGCACAAAAATCGTCTACCACAAGTAAAAACTAGGACGTAGGTGAAAATGAATATTTGGAATTCAACGAATTATTTCTGTGCTCAAGTTGCCTAGTCTGCATTCAAGAAAGTACGCTGAAAAAAAAATTACGTCAGTCTTCGCGAACAGCAGGAAAATAAAACCCGAATATACTACAATGTGTAGTGAAAGCAGTTGTAAAGTAGCTCAATTTGTTCACCAGCCAATTAGCTATCACTTACTCGGCTGAGACAGGCCCGTAAAAGAAATCCATTTTTTGACAGTTATGTTGGCGTATCTATTTACAGCTACCTTCATGAAACAGGCAGTGTTTTCCTCTGCAGCAAGTTAATTTTACACAAACTATGCAATTTATCAAACTGAAAAATATTCTCCTGTAGGAATGTGTACACATGATAGTCAATTTTTCACAACTGTCAGAAATTTTTTTTTTTAATTCTTACGCGAGACTATAAAGTTTTCTCGCATTGTTGTGATCAGCTTTGTAGACAACCCTGTAAATAACGAAGTTATTGTTATTATGGCAACATATATTTACTTTTTTAATACCTTGTAATTATATAAACTTATGTCCATGTTTAAAAAGTAGCAGAAAAAATACAAATTGGCTAAACGGGGAAAAATATATAATAATAGGACTACAATAGTGCTCAAAAACGCCGTAGATAGAAAGAAATCCCAACATGAATGCATCAATCTTGAAAATGATTCGTTTTTTTCACAACTGCCTTCGGCAAGACGATAATCCGTCTGCAGGCGCACCACGATGCAGTAACCGTTACAATGCGGTAACCGGTTATAACCGGAGCGGCGAGACATTTATTTTGCACTAGGGCGGGGCGAAAGAATATTCCAACCTGATCGTTATCGGCGGTCACAACACGCATGAATCAGCTTCCACATGCGTGTAAGGTTGGCAACATGCTACACCGCACCCTTTGGCCGCTAGCGTGAGCACGGCACTGCATTCCACAGGACACAAGCGGAAGCACCGTAAACTCACACTCGATAAAGCAAATAGATTTACCTGGCTTGATAATCCAACTATTGTAGCCCGCAGTAGCTGTCACAAACAGTTTTTCATATCACTTGACACTACACTCGTCTACTACTCGCGCACGCACCCTCCTCTTCCACGGCCAACACAGCGACTAAACTCGGAACGGAACTCGCGTTCGCGCTCCGAAGCGAAGCGGCACAGCAGGAAGAGTGGTAGGGGTGAGATAAAAAGTAGGAGGGCAGGTTAGAGGGGGAAGGGGAGAAGCCAACACGCGCTCAGTACTACCAACGCCGCCCGCTCAAAAGTAACCAGCTGGAGGCAGCCCCGCCCCACTCGGTGCAGTATACCAATCTGAATTGCACTTGCGAACGCTCAAACATGGAAATGAATTGTGACTCCGTCGCAAACAGATCGAATTTTTTTTCCTCCGGACCCGAAACCGTGACGTCTCGAACTTTCACCAGTCTTCTGTCAAACTGTTTCGATTATCGAATCTGATACAGGTGGTTCCCGATTAAGTGAGCACTTTCGAAGACCGCATATTGTCTAGAATTATAATTTAAAATATTACGTACTGTAACTTCAAATGTTCACATTTGAGTTGGTTACCATCTACACACACTGAACATTGTAGGTTGCATAATTTAGATTAAAAACAACCAAGAAACAATAAATTACCTGAATGGAATGAAAAGTAACTAGTTGTTCAAAAGTGGTAACTTTGTCCCTAATCACCCTTACATTTCTGACTGCACTACACTCTGACCAAGTCAACGTTACGGTTATTATTCTGCTACACGTTGGAAAGCTATACGTCAAAAGATTGATAAGGGAAAATGTCTGCCGCTTGTTGCTCTGGTATCGGTAAGAGGTGTTTAACTGACCAATCACAGCTTTCGTGAATAGGCTATAAAGTTACACGAAGTTGATCATTTTAAAGCAAACACTGGTTTGTTATTCACTTCAAAAACTTAATAACTACGGGGCTTATTCATAGTCGTTTTTGACCCGGACTAGTGCGGGATTATCGTCGGACTAATTTTTGTCTTATTCATAGACGCGGACTAACGCTAGTCCGAGCCAGGACCAACCCTGGACTAACAGGCACAAGATGATCTGAGGATCATCTCGGAACTATCTCTTGACTATGAATAAAGCCCTACGTTTCCATATCGTTTTGATAGCGAATCTAGTTTTTAATCCCGTCTGAGTACGATACCGTCTACATATGCAAACTTTGGATCCTTTTGAAATCTATTTCAGTTCGCTGGCCAAATTTGTCAGTAATGTCGGTACAGTTGAAATTTAAGTTGGCTGATATGAAATAAATAAATCCACACAACCATATGTTTATTTTTCTTTCGGCTACACACATAACTCAATTGCTAAAGACAACGAAATGGACACAAAAATATTATTGTTACTCATGATCGTATGTTAATTTTTATTCTGTCTATTACATCTGCATCTATGAACAGAAAATCTGAAGGCCGAAATAACTGCCTAATGTGTGTTTGTTTGCTTTCGAACCGTTTTCAGTACGATACACGCTTCCATGGCATTTTACGGCCCGACTCAATCCGATAAGATGCCAATTTTTGGTGTCACGACCTTGAGATTAAATCGATTTGAATCCCGTCTCCATGAACGTTTTCAAAACTGTAAGTGTTTTGAAATCGATTTCAAAACGACACGAAAACGTAGTAAATAAATCACATCTCTCTTTGCTAGGCCTAGTTCAAATTGATTTTAATACGGTTTGACATTTTACTAGGGTGCGTCCAAACTGACGCGTTTTGCCCACACGAGCCGAATGTGCGTGTGGCGAACAGGAGTTTGTGCGGTAGTGTGGACGTGTTTCATCGCACAGAACGAGCATGCGAGCTTGCTCGCGAACAACACGAAAGCTATCCGTCGAAAGTCGGTAGAGTGTACTTGCTCAAAGGGCTGTGCGTGCTCAGTGTGGACGGGGTGAGAGACTGATCGAGCTGTTCGAACCACGGTTGTAGAAGAACAGGTCTGGACACTCGCCTATCTACCAATGTATTTTGCTTGACCCCCTTGTTGTTCGGCTGTAGTTCGTCAGTTACCGAGAATATAGTACTTTTTGGCGCTGAAATCCGGGCGGTCGGACTCAAACTCCGCCCACTTCTTTCAATTGTTAACATTATAAAGTAAATAAAGATTGCTGAAGTCATGATTTAAAATTGTGAGCGAAGGAAGTATTTTATAAATTGATTAAAAAAATGCGTTTTGATAAATATTTTATTTTAGTGGGAGGGAAGTGGGCAGAGTTTGAGCTAGACCGCCCGGATTACAGCGCCAAAAATGTATAGCATTA
This sequence comes from Medauroidea extradentata, assembly GCA_003012365.1. Classification (NCBI taxonomy): domain Eukaryota; kingdom Metazoa; phylum Arthropoda; class Insecta; order Phasmatodea; family Phasmatidae; genus Medauroidea; species Medauroidea extradentata. The sequence continues at coordinate 30,567 of PNEQ01064973.1, forward strand.
TCGGTAGCTTGGTGAACTGCAGCCAAACAACAAGGGGGTCAAGTTTCCAGGCGAGTGTCCAGACCTGTTCTTCTAAGGCCGTGGTTCGAACTATGCGCTGCGTCTGGACACTTCATATCGGCAGACCGGGCTATTCAAGAACGGAGTGGAGTAACAAAAAATGTCTCGCACTTATTCAGGAATATGAAAAGTACTCAGCACTAAGGAACCCGAAATACTGTGACAAATAAGGTTTGCCATTTAATAGTCAATGTTTTATTTTATTTGTGTAAGGCGATAATGTTTTGTTTATATCCCATGGTTATGTATATTTCTAAATTTTGTTTTATCTATGTCTGGCAGCTTTGTCTATGCCGAGGGTTAATATGGAGAAGGAAGAAAAATATGTTTTGGAATGAAGTAACTTGATTAACATTGTTGTTGTCTTGGCTAGATTAAAATAAATAGTAATTGTTTAAAATTATTTTCTTGTTTTCATCATCAAGCGTTGCAGGAAGATTGAACGTCGGGAAGGCACATCTACATCAGTTAAGTGACATGAAAAGTTTAACCACTCTTACACTAAAACCCAGACTTCAGCCTCTCACATATATAACAAACGTATAAGCCTACATTTATTTTACTCATGGATACTCTGACAGAAGGAGTCGTCTATGCTTGACGGGACTGATTTACTGCCGTGGCAATTTTAATTTCAATTTATTGACAGATGTAGTGGAGATGTTTTCAGTTCTTATTTTTATTCAAGACGTTTCAATACGCAACGTATTATAATCGGAATAAAACCATGATGATTGGGTAGACATCGTAAAAGTTATCAGTTGTCTTGTAGAAGAGGCAAAGAAGAAAACTGAAAGTTTATTGTGAAGTTACAGAAGAGAAAGGGCTAAAGCAAAATCCAGAATAGGCACTGGGAACGACATATACTGTAGACATTTATACAGACTAGTCACAACAGCAAAAACTTGGCTTATATGATTTAGCCTAAGTGTCAACAATGAAACATAAATTTTTTTAAACAGTTTGACAACGAAAAAAAAAAAAAAAAAAAAAAAAAAAAAAAAAAAAAAAAAAAAAAAAAGGTAAGCGAAGAAGGAATAGGCAACGACCTTCATTAAGTCTATTTAACTGTTTACTGCGTTTTCTCATTCTCAAGGATAATTTGCAATATTATGTCATAATATTAAAAAAACAATGTTACGAAAGAACTAAAACAATGGAAAATAAACTCAACATGGTGGCTCGCCGTGAATACGGGAAATTGGAATGTTAATATTAGTTATTGTAATATTAAAAACTCAATATTTATGCACAAAATTTTAATTTTATTTAATATTTTTCTTAGTCATAAATTGTGTTTTTAAAACTCCGCTTGCCCTACTACGTTGTTTATTAAAAGTTCGTTGAACTGATCCCGTGCTGTGACACCATGAAAAAAGTTTCTTAATGTTTGTACATAATGGGAATGCTTCGTCAGCTACAACAAACGGTATCGTTTTTCCAGTACCTGTCAACACTGAATCGGGATGTAAACTTAATGTTCCCTCCATTCATTTCCCATACATTTTGCTGTGCTTAAAAACTGCACCCTCCGAAATTCTGCCTTGGCATCCGACGCCCACGAAAAGAAAATTATAGACCGCATTAACCAAAACGAACATGATACTGAAATGCTATACTTATAGTTTAAAAAGTCACCGTATAGTAATTTTTAACATCTGCATTCAAATTTAACATCCGTAACAATAAATTAAAAACAAATTACAATAATCGACAATAATAAGGACAAATGTCCATACTGATATTCCAACAAAAATATATATTATAAATAGTGACTTTATAGCTTCACAGTATTTTAATAGGGATAAAAATATTAACCTTTGGCAAAAAAAAAAATGTTTTACGGTTAAGTTACTACCCGCTAATGGCCCTCATGGTTGGATCAAGGTATATTTGCCACATACTAGATATACCTGGTACAAAATAAAATATGCATACTATAACATATTATTATTCTTAAAGTAAAGCCATAAGTAATGTAATACACAGCTATGACAAATAACAGTATTATTTATTGTCCGTTCTAGGTCGCAGCAGACTAAAATGAGGATGAAACTAAATTTGACTCAAGTAGATTATGCCCATGCGAGTGTATCGCAAAGCATTGTTGAAACACATGTTGCCGTGCCACATGCACTAAGCCATCAAGACAGAAGGAAAGAGCTATACAAGAAACTCGCAAGGAGCCCAGGATTACAGATGCGTCCACGCTCATGAAAAAAAAGCATCCGATCAAGATAAGTGCGACAATTTCGGACATTTTGTGTCTAAACAACTTGAGCAGTACACTGATACAACTAGGTCAATATGCCAACATCATATACAGAATATTCTATTCCACGCCGACATGGGACAATATGATCCGCACTACGGATACTCCCACAAGCAATTTGCAGGTGCAGCAGTCCACCCAGCCTCATCTTCAAACCCTCCTCCCATTAAACCCGCATTGTACAAAGTGCCTGACAATAACCCAGAAAACACCACCATCATCTCTCATCATCTTGACTACGCTCAGCTCAGTACTACAGATGACTAGTGAACTAACACTGTGTGTTTGTTTTATTTGTCACTAAAAACTGTACGAACTCGTATTCTTTCTCATTAATAAATGTACTAATTCATTATTCCTACTTACATTAATGTAATTCTTCAATCCCTCTGTTATAGTCTGACACGTCTAGTCAACAATTATGGAAATGCACTGTTTGGATATTGTGAATAGGTGCTGGAGTCTTGTGAATAAATCACCCGTTGCAAGAAATCGTTATGTCACAGCAAGCAAGACAAACTTTTACAGGTATTGCTTTTCTGAATTGTGTCTCCAACTTCACAATACTACGGCTCGCGACATGGAGTAAAAACTCAAAATCTTCTGATGTCATTCTGGTAAGGTTTTTAAAATGCTCAACATCTAGAAGCTCCAGCAATGGAATTTGACGACTAGAATATAAGCGCCTAACCCACTGTTTTCATAGTTATTTTTTTTTAACTTCTATTTTTCAACAATGAGCGCATTACAAAGAAATACCCTGGCTCTATCACATCCATTACAAACTGTTCATCATAAATGCGGAAATATCACGTACAGCTACGCTCAGAGCGAGCATTCGTAGTCATTCGGGAAACGGACTTTGTCCGCACGAACATGCGCCGCATGCTCATTCGGCTCGTGTGGGCAAAACGCTTCGGTGTGGACGCACCTTACGCATTTTTAACAATAGCAGCGTAAATAAGACAAAACTATTCCTGTGTCAAACTCTCCCTTAAGAAAACAAATTTTCTTTCTAGCCTATAATAGAATTAACCTTAGCAACGTGTACACAAAGATATTGAATTCAGGTGAATGAGGAATGATTACCAATTACATGCTAATTCGCCACTGTATAGAGAACAGACAGAAGGCATTGGCATACCGAACATCATACAGTAGGGAGGATTAAAGCCCATTTCTCCCTGCCAGATCTTCAGAGCTTTTAACATATAGATAGTAGGAAGTGTGATATTTATAATTTCGAGGAGGGTAATAATTTTCCACCCCTAGCTCCACCCCCTCCCCGGAAGGTTTCGCCCATGCAATCGAAGGGGAATAGAAATGTACTGCACGTATGCTGGAGCATTGCGATTAAGTCCTCAATACTCTCAAACCCCTGCTTATTATTATGATTTTTTTTAACACGGTCAAAATAAAATTGCTGCTAGAACTATCTCTGTGCAGGTACCTCGCACCAATGATTTAGCCAGCAACAGACATCTCGTCCACAAATTAAGTTCAACCCGAAATCGTGAAGGAAGCTCGCCAGTTAGTTCGCTCAGAAAACAAGAAAACATTTCATGTCACCAATACGGCACGTTAGTTACGTAACCGTTTAAATTTGCACGAGCTACAATAACGGGGTTATAATTATTCAATTCCTCTACTTTGTAGTTCAATTTATTTGGTTATTTATTTCTACACGACATATTCATCCACATGCAGGTTTACCAATGTACTTGTTTTACAAAATACACATAATTATTGAATAATACAAAATAAGGTCCTTTCACACGATCAAATATTTAATTAATTAAATTTCTGGAACTAAAGTTATTGAACAGCACAGCTATTCAATAAATTCGCTTCAATAAACATTGAAAGGATCACATGAAAAGTTACCACACAGTTTGTAAACAAACGATGCACAAAATAAATAATGTAGATATTATACAAATATCTACTAATCGTGCACAACACAAAAAAACTATTTGTTAAACTAATACAAAAAATTTATCATTACTTTCGTATGTGTTATTTAAAATAAGCTATGCTTGACTTTATATTTAATATGGTTTAATTCGCATAAAATAACTCAAATATTAAGATATTTGAAACTGTAATGCCAGATAAACTTATATTCTGATTTTAAATATTTTGATTCAAGAACATTTCAAACATGTTCGAAACGAAAATCTTTGATAGATTTCAAGATATTCAATAAATTGAAAGACAAAGTGACCGCGGCTATGACGTCAGCACCGCACCGCAGCACCGGCATTCAATAAATTGAATTCAATAAAACTGACGGATAATTAAAGCAAAATTCGACCGTGTGAAAGGGCCTTTAGCCTACATAACGGAAATAGATGAATTAATTGAGATTTGAATGTAATATAACACCTTACACTGCCTACCGAAATGATGAAATAATAGTACCGTAAAGATTGGACGTAAGGAATAGGGGCAGTTATGAAAGAATGTAATAATGACTACGGGACAAAATCAATGCAATGGATCCAGAAAATATTTGCTGCACTGTAATTACAGAATTGAAAATTATACCTATACATACCTTTTAAAATACAGTGTTATGTACATATTTAGCGCTATGCAGGCATATAATAAAACCTGATCATAACATTTTGAAGAAAATAAAACAGAACATTCTCAAATGACTTTGGTAAAGAATGTTCTTCCCGAAGCTGGCTTCCGTGGATGAGTTGAAGTTCACGCCACGAAGACTGGCAGTGGTGTGATGGGGCAGTGGCAAAAAACACTCGCCTCGCATTCGGGAGGACCCGGGTTCGATCCCCGGCTCCGGTCATCCTACCTACTTCGGTCTTCCGGATTTTCAGAAATCACTCCAGGCGAATGCCTGTATCACCACTAAGGACTTGTGTTGTTCGCGAGTACGTAAAACGACCAAATAAACCAAAATAAAAACAAGCTTTACAAAACAGTAAACGCGAAAAGCAGTATTGAATCAATAAGACATTTACGAGTCGTCATACCATTGCTGGAGCAAGCATTGATAAATCACAACATCATAAACAATAATCACAGAATATATTATCTATTACACTTATTTATTCTGTGACAATAACATGTACGAAATTAGCATGAAAAAAAAAATAGTGAACGTGCATACGACTTCAAATTTGTATCATCAACGCAACTATGTATGGATTTTATGAATGACGAAGGTGAGAAACCTGATTTAGTAGTACTGAATTTTAATCGCAAACATTGTACAGCAAAAGACAAACAGCAAATTACGCAAAAGTTATTTACATGTTTACGTAAATCGTTATCCATATAACACGTTTTTAACTGCAGAGACTTTTGGCGACGTACATTCATTGCAAATAATTTTTAATAAAATTTAACTATAATAACGCTAAAGAAAAAATAGAAGGAATTCAACTAACATTAAAGCGTACTAAAGTTGGTATGACATTCGTGACAAGACGGAAAAACTGAGCAAACAGCAGATCGACAGTACCAGGAATGTCGCGATAAGATGGTAACTGGCTGATATGAATGATGTGTCATTGTACAACAAAATAGCAAGACATCGAATACCTAGTTACAGCTTTTGCCTGCATTATATAAATACCGTCCGTCGTACCAACATCAAGGAAATCAAAACATGCATTTATCTGCACACACACACACACACACACACACACACACTTCTCCCTGGTCTTAACTCTGTCGTCGTTACAAAAAACTACAAAATTAGAAAATTAACAACTTACTTATTCGTGACAATGGTTCCTTTTGCTCTATTTCTAAGTAGAACATCATTCACGCATATTCGTAAGTTTTCGTATAAAAAGGCCAATGCTTTTATCACAATAGTGCAAAAACGCGACTCGGAAGGGGACAAAGCAACACAAAAAAATCTAATTAAGTTTACTTTATTTTATTATGTTTTCATATTTTCGACATTTCCACGTTTGCAAAAGATCACAACTACACATCTGCTTAAAAATGTTATTACTTGCTTACAATGACAAACAAAAATCTCTCGTAAAATAATTAAACGCAATTTACTACCTACTCATTAGCTTCACAGAAGTTTGGGAACAAAAATAAATCCAAACGCAAACAAATTCGATGTTCTTTCTACTCGAAAAAAAAAAAACACGATAACGCGTCATACGACAAGCACTTCATTTATTTGCAAAGCCCCGGCAATTTTCCCCAGTATTTTCCAACGATCAGGCATCATAAACTTACACCTCATAATTACGAAAATACATAGGATACAGTTAAAACTGTTACTGCAAAAAATTGGCTCGGTTTCAGTCGCTATATTGAATTTTATAATTTATATATATATATATATATATATATATATATATATATATATATGTATATATATATATATTAATTTTAAGAAGAAAAATGTTAAATATGCGATTATACCTCAAATTATATTTACATTTCAATACAGTTCAGATCATGCGATCTGTGTGGCAAATGTTTTTATATTAGTAATTTGCCAGACTGATTGCGACCTAACTATACAAGTTACTAACTCTATTGCCATTCTTGTATTGTAGTTCAAGGTAAACAGAATTTCCGGTATAGTCGTCGGTTTAACATTTTATTCTCAGAATTCCAAAAAAGCGAAAAATAATAACATTTGATATGGCGACTGAAACCGAGTCTTAAGAGCGCGGTTCACCTCAGTTTTGAACGTCTTTTAATAATTTATATATTTGTACCAGATATATTTTTATTATTTTAGACATAAATTGTGATTAAATTTTCCTCTCAGGAAACTTTTGTATCGCCGATAGGTTTTGCATAAAGATTCGTAAACTTCAAAATTTCTACTTTACGGTTTTAAGTACGCTACTAAAACCAACTGACATACCAAACCGACAAAATTCACAGTGTATAACAATGCTGTAGGCTATGATTTGACATATATAAATACAAAAATAACATAAAAAATGCTGAATTTTGAAATGAAAATTTTAAAATTTCAAATTTTTTTAGAAATAAAAAAAATATATATTTTTTTTAGTATTTACATATGTCAAATCATAGCCTACAACGTTGTTATGTAGTATAAATTTTTTTTTCTTCAGTTTTGTATGTCAGTTGATTTTAGTGGCGTACTTAAAACCGTAAAGTCCAAATTTTGAAGTTTACGACTCATTTCGCAAAAATTATGAGAGATACAAAATTTTCCTAAGAGGAAGATTTAATCACAATTTATGTATAAAATAAGAAAAAAGTATGGTACAAATATAAAAATAAATAAAATACGTTCAAAACCGAGGTGAACCGCGTAAGGTCGCTGCCTACGCCAGGCAAGAAGATGGAAAAGATTAAGAGGGCTGTTCACCCAAAATTTTAATTGGTTTAATAACTTCTATATTTTTACGAGATATGGTATGTTATGTAGGCCTAGACATACACTGTGGCAAAATTTTAATGCAATTAAAATTTTTTAACTTTCATAGTTTTTGTATCATGGCATGTCTAAATCGAAATTTGCACAAAACGGGGTTTTCCTATACAGAAAAACTGACTTACAGAAACGAAATAATTCACACTGAAGAACAGAGTCACGAGCTACGTCAAGATGCGTATAAAAACTGCATAGAATTTTATTTTTTTATTTATTAACAAATAACAAATTTTTCCATTTTTATATAAATTCCTTAATTTTATTTTAAATACGATATACGGTTTTGTATAAAAACAGCCACATTTTATGTCTACATAACAAATCATATATCTGACAAGCATACAAATTATTAAAACAATTAACATGTTGGGTGAGCTGCCCCCTCAACGTGTTAAATTATACTAGAAATTGCTTAGCACCAATCGAAACTACATATATGTCACCATTTAGCCTACTTTTTTGTTCATCTCGGCCGGTAATTCGTTACAAACTTAGTTTAGTATACGAAAATGAAAAATTGCAACGAAATCAATGAGACAGCCTCTTCCCTGATAGCACAATCAGCTTCATTCAAGTTTGAATCAAGCTTGTCATAACAAGTCTGCAAACTTGTCATATCAAGCCATAAGCTTGAATCAAGTTAACTGTCTCCACGCGACAAATCTGCAGCAAGCTTGCCCGGAAAGCTTGATGCAAGGTTGCACGTACAAAGCAAGACAGAACTTTAAAAAATATAGGCTTGACTCAAGCTTGAATTAAACTTGCCAAATAGGGCTTGCAATGTCAAGCCAAAATCACGTCAATTGCGGGCTTGTCGCAAGCTTACATGCTATCTGGGTTAAATGTTTTTTTAGAAATATAAGTTCGGGCCGAAGAACAAACAGGAGTTTTGTGTTGTAATTGGTACAGAGAAAATATGAATGAAGTCTACGGGGTATTAACTTTCCGAACAGCCGTTACTTAAACGAGCAGCGTGGCCGGCCTTGTGTAGTGGGTTGAGTCAGACCGCGTCACGCGGTTGTAATAGAACCGCATGGGTAGCGTCATTGATATTAGCAGGTGTCCGGCAGTCCTCTGGTTGTTCTGTACTAACTCCACAGCTAAGGTTATTTCTACATGTTAGAAAGATTAATGTTAAAACTTTGGCACAGGCGAAATTACTGCCGCTTGAGCGCTGGTATCGATAACAGGTGAAAAATTACCAATCACAGAGCTTTCCTGAATTTGACGTTTCATGAAGACGATAATTTGAAAGCGAAAATTGGTTTGAATTCACTTTAAATCTACATTAAATTACTTTAAAATTAAATTAAATACTTCTCTCGTTGCCACGCCTAGTTCTAATAAATTTTAATAGCGGCAGAATTTTTCCCTATGCCAAACTTCGCCATAAGAAAACACATTTTCTTTCCAAACTGTAGTAGAATTAAATTTGCTTGCATAAATTTTTTTATTTATGTTTCCTAAATGCAGGCAACATATTTTTTGCGTTGTTATTAACTTGTGTAATTTAACCTAAAGTAACAATAATAGGTGTTATTGAGTAATTTTAATTTCTTAACGACTTTCAATTACAGCTATTCTTTCTTGCTACATTAGTTTGAGCCGACCCTAGTCACGCTACAGTATTTTTTCTCAGCAGGACAGTAGCCGCTGAGCTTTACATTCCTCTGTCAGTTGTTCTGTCGTACCTCCGTCTTCTTGCCGCGTGCTGCGGCCGTTGCAGTGCGTGATTTATGTCTTTCACCTCGTGATTTCGATGCAGTTTAGCGATTCTGTTCACGTGATTGTCGCGTGCTACTGCGCTTCAATGCGCACTTTGCCGATGTTGGTACTGTTGCTAACCATTTTTCGATGCTCTTTTGTTCAACGTTTCTTCAGCTTCTTTTGTTGCATTTCTTAAGACTTTGCCGTCAACCACCGTATCGTCAAGATGAGTGTGTTTGGTGTTCCTGCCTTTTTGGCAGATCTTCGCACTTGAGTTGCCATAAATTTATTTGTTCTTTAATAATGTACCAAATTTTATATTTTGACGTAGTAGAAAACTGTAGTGCTACATTTTTAAAATCTTTTACTGTGGTTGTTTCGTCTGTAATTTCAAGAGATTATCTTCGCCCTCGTCTGGTGAGTAATTTTCCTACGAGAGATTTTATGTTCAATTAAAATTTTTCATCTTCATTAATTCTTTTGATAACTTCTGTGTAGTGAGGGTTCTCGTCTTGGGAGTATTCACGACCTGACCGATTCACGTCTCTGCCGATTCTCTACCCGGCGTATTCACGTCTTGGTGTATTCTCGACCTGCCGATTCTCGTCTTGGCCTATTCACGAGCTGACCTGTAGTCTCAACTACAGATGTCCAGTAATTTTGGCCTATTTTGGGGCCTTTTCTTCACCTTTTCGTCTTCTTTGTTTCGCCGCTGTAACTGGGAAATATGAAGTATGGTAGCCCAGCATTTATTTACTCGTGCATTGCTTCCACTTTGATATTGTTTGTTTACAACAGCTTCCTCTGGTTTTTGTGTGTTTGTTTATGTGCCACCTTCTGTTCTCTTCTGTGTTTTTATTGGTGGGCATTTTTTGTGTTTATATGCCAGGGACAGTTGTTTTTGCTTTACGATTGATGGCTATTTAAAAAATAATTCATTAACCTACACGGCGCACAATAACGCATTGTTTGCGGGTATTGTGGTTTCACCAACAACACATTCCTAGTATTTCAGGTCACCCACAACCCTACACCACTAATCAGTCAGGTTATGGGTAAATGCAAAATACTCAACACGTGTTGGGTGAACACAAAAACCTACAGTGTATTGTGGGTATATTGTAGTGTAACAACATTACTGTCCCTGGACGCAGCCAGGTTCGATTGGGATGCAGGGCTTAGATAATTAAAATTGCATTTCACAATTATTACTATCTATATCAAACATTCTACATTAAGCATACAACCAGTGCGCTTCACAATCTTTAGATCGATATTTACACAAATTGTTTCCAGGTAATCTCCTTAAAAGTCTAAATTACTACTCTAGTATATTATTAATAATTGTCACTCTCGCAATGTACAGCTACAGTCTTAATTTGTTCATCTGCTCTCGAACTCACTCACACCACTCCCAAAAATCCACCATCGTCCACACTTGTCGCAGTCTCTCCTTGATCCGCCGGTCTTGCCTCGTCCCTCGCTGCCAAGTCCACCGCGAACAATCGAAGACTAAACGCCACAATCACTCTGCCGCAGCTTGCTGTGGGTTGGTATTTATAGTCACCTTCGACGACATCCCGAACATTCTCATAGCTCGCTGACAATGCTGGTTGATGTAAGCCAACATTTCCAGGTGTTGCGGTAACATTCAGTCACTGTTCGAACTGAGTGCCTGTCAAGAATGATTGACAGAAGCCCTCCCATTCGGGGCTCGTGTTAGCTAGGCACGAGCAGCCAGCATCGCCAGGAGAGGAGAATGGAGGGGGAGGAGCGGCGCAGTCCGCCGGGACTGCTGGGGGGCGATTAAATATCGCTTTTGAGAGGTGCAGCGCAAAATTTGCACTTGCGCTGCGTTGCTTTGGTATTAAATATACAAATACGCAGGCGCAAATGGTCACGTGATGGTGCAAAGTGCTTGAAAATCTTAGACTAGCAAATGGCTCGACGCAAGTATATCTGCGCCCTTCGCGCATGCGCATTGGACAATTTTCGGGATTGTGAAAGTGAATTAACATAAAAGTTGGATGTCTTTATCTGTATCCAGTGTTCTATGAACTTTAATTATTTACGTTTTCGTGTGTGTACACATTTCACGACTTCAGCTTTTTATAGTTACTAAGTACAGTAGAAGTACGAAACTGAAATGTTTTTTACTAAAGAAGCAATTAAAAATGGGCAACGATTTATCCTTTCCCCGGAATATATTTTAAGGGTATTTTTCCGTGACACGACGAGAAAATAGAATTGTGTTTGTGACGAGGTTATTTGTTACCGTTAAAAATTTTGCTTAAATATTTATGCAAATGATAATGTAAATAAATAGCGAATATGTTTTGCAAGTACCTGTTTGGCAAATTGCTTAGAACAGTGACATTACCTCTCTATTTTCCTTGCTTGGATGGGGTGGTGTTTCAACATCACATCTTTCTTGCAGACTTGTTTCCACATACGTGCTTAATATTTAAGAGTGATTCTGTTGGGATTCTCTTTATTTCATAAAACGGGAGGGCTATCATTTTAGTTTTAAGTCTTTCGTGAGACTTTCTGTCTACACACATCACACCCTATCTCGGTGAACACTGGACTTACAATAATCTAGACCTAATTAAATTTATTGCAGTATAGTTGTACGAACGCCACC
>PNEQ01064973.1:52274-65176 GCA_003012365.1 Medauroidea extradentata
AAAAAAAAAAAAAAAAAAAACAATATGTGTCGTGAATTATCGACAGATTGTTTGGTGATTTATAAAATGTTATTTTTCCAAAACTAAGAACAAAATAATCCAGGAGGACTTTACAGTAAGTTTAATCACTCATTTTGTTGACAAATTTTTTTCTGCATGTAGTACCAAATTTTTGATTACGTTAGTACCAGAAAATTTGAACACGATCGTTAGTCATGGCTTGATAATTACAATTAAATTTTTAAATATACTGTAATTGCACGTAATGTTAATATATTTTTATCAAGTTTTTATGTAATTTTTGTTTCCATATGTCGATAACACGTACAACATTTTCACGCAATATTGTTTTAATGTATAGGGCGTTGTTGTTTATGATACCGACCGTACACAGTTTTGTCGGTTGGAAATAGTACGTCGGCGCTCTGCACGAATTGAGCCAATTAGAATCTATCGAAGTGCAATGATATTACGGTATTTGTTTACTTCAGAACTCAACTTTAGAGTGAACGGAGAGTACTCAGATTCATTTAAAACAAAAAATGTTGCTCGGCCTTAGCGTTAAACTCGTAAAGTGTTTTCAACGCTATCAAAATTTACTGACGTTACACGGAATGCAGAGTAAAGGTGGTTCGGGATAAAGTGAGCACTCAGAAAAGCCCTTCTAAAATTATATTTCCAGCTGATTCGTATCTTTCCGCGCGTAACGGCTAACGACGAGAAATGTCTAACCTCTCTAGACATGACACGATGTTTGCGCGTATAAGATAAACTGTGCAGTCGGTAGGCATAGTTTGATAATAAGTGTTTATTAATTACATAAAATCAAATATGTCGATTTCAATCTATTTTATTTCAGTAGTGTTGAATTGAAATAGGGAAATACGCGGAACCACATTTGATAGTTCGATGCTAACTATACGAGTAGTAAGGCAACTATTCTTAATGTTAAATTATAGTCGGTAACGGATAGTATTATTTTTCAGAGGTTAAATTTTTAGTGCTCACTTTATCATGAATAACCTATACTGTGAACTATGCAGTTCTAGGAGCAGGGAGCATACAAGGTTATAAAAAAAAACACCAATATTAAAGCAGAATACAAAATGTAATACATTTTCAACTTGTACGCATTGCACTGCAATATTTTCATTACATAATTTTCGTTGCATGTAACTCTAAATAATTAGAAACAAAATTAACTATTAGCGTTATTACATATTCACAATTTCAGTGCGTCATTGTTTCGTTAAAGCACGAATTTTTCAATACATAAATTATCACTCTGTACGTCTACAACTTTGGTAATCTTCGGTAGGGTTTCGTTTATCCTGTAGTCAAGTAACGAGGGCCAGAAGATGCGTATGGCCGGGCTACCAAGCCAAACTATTTAGGTGGTTCGCTATAAAGTGGGCACTTTTGGCGTTCTAATTACTTCTTTCTCCAGCCTGAAGAACGGAAGAGGCGAAGGAAATTAGTGTATAGCAGCGACGGAATGAGAAATGTTTAACCCCGTGACCACCGCGGCCCCGCAATAATAAATACATAAAATCTATTATTATTTTAGACAAGACAGTCTTCTCAGGCGCTCACTTGAACCCGACCAGCCTATATCAATGTCAAACTAGAGCTGGAGCCAGCTTCAGGCAACCTGAAAACTGCGGTTGACCACACACACACACACACACATATAGCTGGATCCACACAGCGACGAAGACACTGGGGTCGTTTTACAGTAACACGAACCTATGAAAACTAGCAGCCTCACTACGTGTATGTGTATTTATCACGTCACTCGCAAGGTTCGACCTCGAAGGAAACACGGCCTGCGAAACTCAAAACAAACACTGTCAGTAACAGAAAACTCGCAAAAGTTATATTATTTTTTCAACCTGCTGAATAATTATATCAGCTGAACATAATTAACATTACAAAGATCTAACGACTTTGTAGGCTACTAATTAGGAGTCTACGAAGTAGCTACAATGAGAGGTAGGTAAACAAAAATTTGTTTGGCGTAACCGAACAAATTGTTTGTAAATATTTTCATTTTGTTGGAACAAAATTACTTTGTTGATTTTATTTAGTTACCCAAGTGTAATATTTGGTCAGTTCAACCAAATAGATGTTCGGTTGTGCAGAAATTGTGTCGAGCCATAAAAAATCGTGATACCACCCAGAATCCAAACCCGGCACCTGTTACATTCCGAATTGCTGACTAGCATCTATCGTAAATGCACACGATAGAAACACGTTTAAGTTTCTTACAAACATGATTTCTGCTAGTACGTGGCAACACTGTTCACACGGTATAGGCAGGCGGCTCCTACAAGTCCAGGATTAAATAAAACCTGCTCAGTGGTGTAAAAAGTGGATGACATCCGATCTCCAAATCCTTCCATGGAGGTAAAAGATTAAACATAGCCCATATTATACTAATACAAAAAAAAAAAAAACATTACCTACAAACTACTGACACCACTAATTCACAATAAAATGTGATGTTTATAAGTAATAAAGTTGTTTAAATGCGAAAATATGCATATATTACAACGCGCCCAGTTACTTACTGACCGTATTGGTCACTATATACACTTACTGAAGAGGTCGTGTTACCCAAATTATTGATCAAATGTACCTACTGGAATTTGCAGGAATTCTAATAACATACAAAACCCACAAAAGTGCAATAGTATTACATAGATTTTGCCTATTTTGTGAGCAAATACGTCGCTGGTGTGATGCGTTTGTGAATAAAACACGGCGCTCTAATTCTGAACTGTCTACTTAAGCGCACGAGCTTTGACAAAGGAATGCGTTTACGGCTAAATATTTGCTTTGCACGAAAAAATGGCAAAAAATATTCTCTAGGATTGCTCCCCTTTACTGACTTACAGCCTCCTTGAAATTTCAAATGAACGTTCTCGGCTGTAACTAAGGCAACCTGCTACAAATATTGCACAGCACATTATTATTATTATTATTATTATTATTATTATTAAAAAGGTGAAGGGCCGTCTGCATACTCGTCTCACACATAAATATGCACTTAATGCCCGGCGGATAATGGAATTATTTCAGTACATCTGTATTTACTATATTTTTGGCCCGCTGTTGGCCCAGTGGCTAGAGAACTTGCCTCCCACCAAGGAGATTTGGATTAAATTCCCGACGGAGCGATTTTCACATGTGTGCCGGATGATGCCATAATCAGCTGGTTTTCTCGGGATCTCCCGTTTTCCCCGCCCCTCTCAGCCCGGAGCCACGCCATTGTAGGACCTCATTTCACGTCATCGTCCGGGGCAAACGGATGTCTACGGGCGGCCTGTAATAAGTCTACATCCGGAGTTCAGTACCCTGGTCATCTGGTACCCGCATAATACGATATTTATTAATATACTATAACATCGCCGTTCTTCCTTGCCAATAAGATCCTCCAGGTGTCCGAGTGCCCAAAGAAACGAGGTTTCAGGAATCGGGCAGTCATCGAAGGTGCGTAGAATCGTAGGTGCCGTCTCGTCGGTGGCAAGGTAGTAAATGACGAAATTAATGGCTAAATAGAAGTGAATCGGCCATGGCCTTCCTTAAGGAACCAACCCAGCAGTCACTTGGAGCGACTTCACGTTCAAACAGGAATCACGCCAGGGAATCGAACACTGGCCATCACGAATGTAAAGCCACCTCACTATTAAAGTATGGCTGGGAGGGCCGGATTTACGCTTGTAAGAGTCTTTGACCCACCAGTCTAAGCGCCCCCGCAGCCTCTGTTTTCCTTCCTTAACATCTGGCGTCTATTTTCCGTTCCCAGCACCACATTATTTAAAATTACTCTGCCCTGTCCTATCGCTATACATAATAATAGCAATAACACAATCATAATTCAGCTTAATTGTATGACAGTTATTTGAAAATCAATAGCTGGATTGGCCATAGAGCAGATAAAACTAACAAACAGAGCATTAGCCAACTATGCCAAAAGTAAAGCCATAATTTTTTTTTACTCGTCGCCATATTGGCACTTTTGAAAATATTGATGGAGAATTCTTCACATGTTCTCCTCGATAAAAGTGCGCCCTCGTGTAAGTTGTACCCTTGGCCTGGGCCTAGTGGTAAATCCGGCCCTGATGGGAAGGGGGAATTGATTCCTTGGGCACATTTATAACCTATTTATAACCGCAGTAGTTTTGTGTTTTCCATCTTTACAGCCGTTACCGGTGCTATTTTAAACTCCGCTGATTGTGGATTTAAATAAAATTAAACGCCTCAGCACAGCTGCGGCAGCAGCGCAGGTCCTGCGGATGTCTGGCGAATGACGCAACCCGCATGACGTCACCAGCCAGACTCGTCGACCAGCACATGTAACATTGCTGTTATCGCACTTGCTATGGAACATAGCTGAAGGGGACAGAGTTGCTGGATGGAATGCATCGAAAAAACTTGATTATGTTATACATCTGACGTTCTTTCTCCGTGTAGTTCTGATCACGGCCACAGTAGGTCCGGTCAGTGGTCACTCGCCTAGTTGCCAACGTATTTGGTTCGGCCTTTTTTTGTTGACTGCTATTTGACGATATTGTCGCTGGCGCTGCTTTGAAGAAGTAAAGGACAAGTTTTTGGTCAAACATGAACAACGTATTACAAAAACGTACTATTCCATATATTTTTCTTTCTTTGTGTTTACTAACAATGGCATTGATTCAAATTAGCCGTATTCTGCTGCAACCGAAGGCCACTATGATACACTTCCAAACAAGTGATCATCATCATAATCATCTTCACCATGCCGAAATCCGACCACTGCAAATCAGTGTGCCAGCGGCAATATCAACTAGTAGTCAACAATAGGGTAAAGTTCTCAGACGAGTGTCCAAACCTTTTTTTTTTTTTCTCTAAAACCGTGGTTCTGACAAACTGCTGAAATTAAATTTTATTACGTTTCGTCGGACTTCTTATCTGGCAACAACAGCGGAGGAGTTCCATGTGCGCTTAAGGTTGCCGTCTGCGCAGACCGCCGTGTGCATAGCTTCGGCCGACACACGTTCACTTGAAAACTACTCAACGTATGCGAGGGACGTCTGCTTTGGAACAGCATTTAAAAATCATTGCAATAGATATATATCCATTTCAGATCCTGCAATAATCCATTAAAACTTATTTCCTTGCGGCCGAAAATAGTCAAAATAGGTGTTTTGCTTACCTTTTCAGTGATTATAGTTGTTCACAATATTTTATAAGGTACAGGGGTGTGCAACATACCTTTATCTCAAGTACTAAGTACAAAATGATACGATGCACAAAATGTTTCGTAGCTGCTACCGTAAAACGGGCTGATTAGAAACACCGGGGTGAATATAAACACAAATTTAACACTAAATTTTCGGTATTAATACCGTTTTAAAAATTAAGTTTTTGGTAGGCAAGTTAAAACCATTTACAAACAGTAGTTTTATAGTAACTATTATGTTTTAAAGCAAAAGGTGTCAGCTATAGGAATTTATTTCTAATTGTGTTTCTAATCACCCCGTTTAACGGTAGTTATCGGCGGGAAAACTGTGCACACCAGTTCACTGACTTGCGCACAAGACTTGAGTGAGGCGTGATGTATGTACAGTACTGTCTCGCCTGTAGCTCTTAGTACTTCTTGGACCGGACAAGCAAACTACGTCCATCCAAACGGACATCTTACGGCATGAGCATGACGGATGGCCACAACTTCCAGTAAGAACTCTGTACAGAAGAATTCTCTCGCGACGTGACGTGTTATCCTCTGCTTTGAGAATCTAAGCCAGAGGTCAACCCGCCCACGGCCTGCCATCACCGGCGACATACATTCCTTGGCACTGTGGCACCCGTCAGTTCTCGAGAGAACTTTACACAGAGCCGTGGGGTACTTCTGCCAGTGTTGTCAACAGTAAAAACCCAACAATAACCTTACTAAAAACAAACTAACTCGTTCTGTACACAACAACTGTCATTTTGCTGTACTTGTCATCTACATGCATAAAAATGAATGTCCATGTCTGTAAACGTATGCGCGCCTATACAATTCATCCAATTGTGATGAAACGTTGTTGGCGAGTTGCGTGTTTCTGACAAATAAGAGGACAGGAGTGGGCAAAACGAGGCGGGTGCAGAACGGACTACTAAAAAAAGTCTATATTAAAACATCGTTATGTTAATTCATCACTCTTAATAAATTGTCAGTATTAATACTATTACTAAGCATATATGAAATTTAAAGTGACAAAAAATACTTATCAGTAACTTTTATTTTATTTTTTATTTTTTTTTAACTTTTGGATAAAGTTAATTTTTAAATTGAAAAGAAAATACATATTTTTAAGAATTATTTAATTTGGAGCAATACTGAACTTCTGCAAGATTCAAAGATGCATTTAATTGAAAATCACGCGAACGTAGCTGGGGCAAAAGCTAGGACGAGATAAACAAATTAAATTAACCGCCGATATGCAAAGCTATCAACACAATGTCTAAAATATCATCACTCACCACTGGAATTCAAAATCCGAATGATTCACGGATGGTTACCGTCATACATAGGGAATATTCCTAACATTATATGGAACAAAAAAAATATTTTGTACATGTGGGTTCTGTTGACCTACGTGTCACATTTCAAACTGGATGGCCCAACAATCTACACAATTCCCGAGTCGCTTGACTGGTGTTGTTGATCTACGACTGTTGAAGCTCGAATACAATCACTCACTCTACATTGGTTATTATTTTATTCGTCACGTTTCGAAAGTTTCGCATTACTCTGAAAATACCAATAAACAAATGTCTTGCAAGGAAGGTACCTAGAACATGGGTATCGCTCCCAGATGCAGACTTATGATTGGGCGCCCGCATGCGATTGCTTGCCCCGATGGATGAAGTGGAACGAGGCCGTACAATGGAGTGGAGCCGGAATGAGAAGAGTGGGGCAAACGGGATATCCGAGGGAAACTCTCACCCCCGACTAGCGACACCATAAATACTGAGAATAGGACCCTCATGCATATTACATATTTTGCTCCAAATTACGTGAGGAGTGACTCCTAGTGAATCACCCTGTATTTTAAAAGTAATGTTTTAACCAGATATTTAACATCTCTGGACTTCCTACTGTTGTAACTCCTATTAAACTGTTACAGTCACTAACCGGTGATCAAAACAATCCTATTTATATTTAAAAGTTGGCAACACTGGGATGGAGACGGGGCACGGACGGGACTGCGGCCAAAGAACCTCGGCAGCATTACGTGAACATATCCGTCGCCGAGACACGATTAATGAACACGTCCTCGCGCGTTCGAAGAGTGTCCTAGGCAGCTGCACATCCAGACCTTCATCCTCACGCTGGCCGGGCTCATCTGCTATACAAGATATTGCATAACTGCATGGCAAAATTTTGGAGGAAAATTCCTCACATCTACAGGAACATAAATTATATATATATATATATATATATATATATATATATATATATATATATATATATATATATGATTATAGCTCCGAAAATTCACATTTCTGCACTATAGTTCACAATAAATTATGTATAGTGCACAGCATCACAGGCGAAGCTACGGTGTGGTCCGGGTATGCACAGAACCACTCATTAGGTCTGAAAGGTGTCAACACATATCTTATTACCAACTCCTTTAGAAGTAGTGGAAAATTTCTCACACCTTCTTTTCACAAGCATGTGAACAATGGGAACACTGAAGTATCTACAGGTAACCTTCGCAAACACGCATACAAAGACGTACGCACAGAGAAACGAAGGAATGGAATAAGCATAAAATTGAACACGCTTTTTCTTCAGTTCATGGAATTTGCGCATACGCACTACAGCACCCAGCTATATGGCTACTTATGTGTGTCATAGTTTTTAGGTTTTGCGTTTATTAAATTCACCACTCAAAAAAAATTATTTTAAAAAATATTAATATTTCTACCAGTGTTATTACTCAATGTTCAGATACCAAAAACTGCTTAAATAACGCCATTTTCATCTCGAACTTCAAAATTTTCCTGGGGGAGGACCCAGGGGAGTTATTTAGGGAGGGGGGCAAATGCCACCCACCCAAGATTTAGAATTTTATATGTGTATAAAATATATTTTTTATATTTTGTTATTTAAATAATGATAACTTAAGCACATAGAACTGAATTTTTAATATTAAAGTTTCTAATTAATACATGCTTAATTAATAAAAAAATGCAACTAGGTCACTGTCGCCGAAAAAAAAACTAGATACCAGTGATGTGACAATTTTAGGATATTCTGTAAGCGCATCTCTTGGGCTGAAATAGGAATTACCAAGGAGTCATACATTTTTCACCAATAACGTCAACACACACTCGAAACACAACGTTGACAAATAGTATCGTCTAGGATTTTTTTTATTCGTATGTTTTTCTCTATCGACTTTTAGTTCGCTGTACAATTGAAATAATTATCTACACCGATAACTTATTACCTGGAGCTGTTTTGCTGGTCCAATGCTCTGGAACGAAGGATTGATACGGACTACACTAGCACACGCTCATAGAGCTACATCGTTATTACGCAGGAAGGCCTATTTCCATTGTACAACTGCAACTATGGGACTTCAAGCAGTGACCCTATAATTTTATTGTTGCAAAGTCTGTACCAAAGTACATTGTGCAACCTTCAATTAGTTTCGTATCAATCTTAGCAGCGGATTTTTTTAATAGCTGTGCGGAAAAGTGCGTTTCATCACGTTAGGGTAAAAAGAAGGGGAGGCAGGCTCAGTAATGATACTTTATGATGTTATGATGTTCTCAAAGAACTTGAAATTTATTCTCTGAAATGAGTTTGTTTTCGTAGAATAGGTACATTGTAAACAGTAGATACAGGATGTTCGCAATAAAGTGAACACTCTCGAACATCTTATCTAGAAAAATAATTTAAAAATATTATTTTTCGTGGACATAAGTTAAATTTTGCGTGCGGTATATAATCTATATACTTAGATTGTTACTTATGTTGTTTTGTTTATATTAAAAATTGGTCAAACTTTAAATTACTTTAAAGGAAAATAGTAACTAGGGTTTCAAAAGTGCTAACTTTATCCCAAACAACTGTGAACAGGAAAAATGGTTTAGAAAATAAAAGTTAATTCGTACTAACCCGCTTCAACGCTGTTCATCAACCATCTAAGATTCTAAGTTAATTTGCGCTATAAATTTATCACTTCTAAAAACCCTGCGTCTTTTTTATTACTAATACTTTCACCTGATTTACATTTCCTGCCACTTTTTTGTATAAACATAGCATTGTAGGTAACAATCAAGAGTGTATACAGGGGCGGATTTTGGGAAGGATGCCCATGAGACAGCCCCTCCCTTTGATCTTTCATGTACAGTTTACCTGTAAAATATTAAAAAAAATTTAAAGCGGTACATTCTATTTTTTGTTTAGGAAATGCTATAATAGCACCATTTTGCTCCTTAGAAACAAAATTTTTCCGAGAGAAGGCCCTCGTACCCCCACCCCCCAAGTACAAAAAAAAAAGAGCTGGATCCACCACTGGGTGTATAAGATTGTACTTGAAAAGATAACGTCTGAGCCACACAATACAAACATTTTACTAGCTCTATTATACACAGGGCGGTCTCCAAAACTGCTAACTCTAACTAGGATAGCCTACAGCAAGCAGCACCTACGCAACAGCACGGGCGCCAGGTCAACGGGAAACCTAGCACAGCACGCTCGGTGATGGTGAACGTCACCGCCTGCTCCAAGAACTGGCATGTGGATCGCAAACAGCGCGGAGGAAACACATGTGAGACACTTGCCGAGATCATTCAGCTAGGATCAGTCCCTGCTCACGTCACACGTCTGTCCCAGCTGACTGGCTCAGAGCTATTTGTTCTCAGACATTCTCCTCAGGGCTGCGTTTAGGATGTAGGTCCCCAGGCGCTGAGTCGGTGATCCCCCGTCCCGTAGGACCCTATATTAGAGTTAGTGGACCTGGTACGGAAAATATTTTTTCTTGTATTTCTATTTAAAAGTTTTCCAATGCATTTATCTACGAAAAGAAGATACACTTCAAACTGTGTCCCTATGATTTTATAAATGCCGTCCGCTAATTAAAAACATTATTACCAACTTCCTCAAAAAGGCTAAAAATTATTTCTTCACGTTGTTGTTACTGTGAAAATATCAACCGAAATCGGATAACTAAATCACAGAAACCTGCATTGGACTTTACCTCATACGTTCCACAAATAAAACAATAGGGTCATCGCTTGAAGTGCCATTGAAAAAGGGTTTCTACGAAAACACTGCGCACTAGTTTAGCACTCCGCTCCTACAGGCTATGAGGTGATTGACAGACGTGCTGCTGTATTCCACTTATAGACATCCCAATTTCCGTGCCTCAAATGTAATAAAAAAAACTAGCGTCCAATAACTCTTAACTAACCTACTAAACTAGAATTCTATAAATCCCTTCACTGAATATACTAAATAAAACCTGCGCCACAGCATTACGTATTTATTAAACATCTACATTTCCCACCTTCCTTTTTGTGTCTTCAGAGATTAACTTTTATATTTGTACTAGCAGTCCCCCGCGGCTTTGCTCGCATTATTCGTAACTGATAATAATTACTTTAACAGAATAATCTCTTTGTACATAAAACAAATGATATTTCAGTCATCAAGTATTAGAATGTCCAAGCGGCTAGTTGAACTAACTCTGCAGCAGGATAAGTAGCTATAGCTGCCCACGCGAAAAGCAGTCTTAAGTTTGTCCCTGCCACTAACAGCGAATTCGCCTGGGCCTTATTTATAGCCCTGCCTATTTGACGTTGTGGGGTAGTTACAGACACCTAAGGTAAGAGGTTAATCGAATGAGAAACATCTGTTTACCCTGTGCACAACCATTGATGACGGTGCCCTAAATTATATATTTTCAAAATATTCACTTTAACTTTATTGGCATTACAAAGTTTCAGAGGGTAAAGGTTTCGCGGAAACGTATTTGGTGCCCCAAACCTGAGATTAGTGAGATGACATATCGTCGGTTTACTGCCAAAAGTGACAAAGTCAAAATGAGATAAAATTATAAAAATGCTAGGAATTTGTATATGTTGTTCACGAGCAATTGCCCAAGTTTAAAGTCTATTCGTCGTATCGTACTGTTGTGTCACAGTATAGTAACATACCACATTTTTGTTAATATCTACAATTTAATAGTGTTTTTAAACAAAATAACATTAATGACTTAATCACTTATGTCAGTATACCGACGATATGTCAGCTGATGTTGTAGAGGAACCTAAGTGTAAAGCGAACTGCAATTTTACCCCTTTTAAACGACTACATGTAAAATGCACTAATTCGATCTGCCTTGTAGTTATTGTGTGTCAAAGTTGAACGTTCGCACGTAGCTTTTAACGGAATTCGAGCCCAGAACCTGCCGGAATTTAGACCTGAGTAACAAACAACTGCGTCACATAACGTCAAAATAATTCATGAAAACAAAATTTAAAAAAAAATAAATAAAATATGTGTCCTGGGCTCATAGAGGTTGTACAACACCACGTCTCGATAGGTTACTGTAGAGTGAAACTCCTGTATAGGTTGTTTCTCGCTGCTCGTTCCTGCTTTTTGGATCGTCTGCCTTGATTATTGGACCAACTTAGTTTCATTCTTAATAATCACGTTTCTCACAAAGAAAAAAATACATACATATTATTTTTAATATTTACGTAAGCATCACTCTGAAGCGAACAACACCTCAATATCGCTACTGGTTATATAGATATCGTGGGTTGATGGAAAACAAATTTTGTGCTTTTTCACCCTTTTGGATGTCGAATTTCGAAATATTTTAAATTTACATCTTAGTCATTTGTATAAGTATCCAACTGAAGTGTAAATCACATCGCTATCCCGTTCAGTCGAATCAAAATAAATCATTCACTAAAAAAACACATCACCCCAGCATAGTATTGAGAAATCGAATTTCGAAAAATCTGAAAACCGTTTTGCGATAATTTCTGTAATTATCATCCTGAAGCAAAAATTAATTGTATATCTCGACGGGTTCGATAGATATCGAGGATTTATCTAAAACACGTTCAAGGTCTTTTCACCACTTAAGAGAGTAAATTTCGAAAAACCCTTTAATCACGTTTTAGAATACTTTATTGGTACCTCGTGGACGTAAAAAACACAACATTAGCCCACTGGGTTCAAGATATATCGACGATTAATTGAAAACGCTTTTAACCACTTTTTACCCCTTTTCACGTCCTTAGGTGGCGAATTTCGAAAATTCCTGAAATTGCTTTTCAGGTATTTGAGTAAGCATCAATCCTAAGCAAAAATCACGTCGCTATATAAAAAACTATGGGATCGATATATATATATATATATATATTGAATGTGAGTCGAAAACTCATATTACCCCTTTTTGAACCAGTTTAGGGCAGAATTCGGAAAAAATATTTTAAATGGTACTTGGGATATTTACAAAAGCACCAATTTAAAGTAAAGAGCACTTCGATATCTCGATTGATTCGATAGATATGGAAGGATAATCGAAAACACATTTCACGTATTTTCACCCCTTTAAATAAAGAATTTCGAAACGATTTTGAGTCCTGTAATAGACATTTGTAAAAGTAACCAATTAAAGTCAAAATCACGACGATAGCCAATTGTGTTTCAAAGATAAAGACGATTCATTAAAAACACATTTTGCCCCTTTTTACTGTCTGAGGGTCGAATTTCAAAAAAACCTAAAACTACTTTTTGGGTATTTACGTAAGCAATATTTTGAAGTGAATATCAACTCTCTATCCCGAAGGGTTCGATAGATATCGATAGTTGATTGGAAACACATTTAAGGTATTTT
>PNEQ01064973.1:65276-75682 GCA_003012365.1 Medauroidea extradentata
TTGGCCGTCGGGTTCGAGCTCTATCGACGTTTCTTCGGAAACACATTTCACCCCTTTTCACCCCCTTAGAGGTCGAATTTCGAAAAATCCCTTCTTAGTGCTCGCCTACGACCTGAAGGGAACCCCCACAAAAAATTTCACGATTCTAGGTCCAGTGGTTTGAGCTGCAGTTTGATATGTCAGTCAGTCAGTCAGTCAACTTTCATTTTTATACATAGAGATTATTACTTTACTGCTGCCTAGATAGTCTTCTCGGAATTGCAGTTTTGACTCACGTATTCGGATTCGGTACGTTTCCCAAAGGGCAGCAAGCGACTCTTCTTAGCACTGAAAGTCCAAAAGTTCAGAACATTGCTAGAACACATACTGTACTGTAACACGAATATTTTGGGTGTTTTTTTTTTCAGCGAAGTCGTAAGAGGTGAGTATGAAACAGCGTCGGAAAGAATAGGTACGGAAGGGTGGGGGGAGCACAGTACATCCCCGAGAAAAAACCCGCCGACCAACGACGTCGTCCGACACGATTCACCCAAGGAACCGAACCCTGATTGCATTGAACGGAGGCTAGAGCTGTAGTAGAAGTACATGTGGTAAAGAGGAGAGGAAGTTAGTTGACCGGGAGATCTATACGAAACAATTCTAGTTCCTAGGAATAATTTCGGTAAATAAAGCAAAACCGTGATCAGGATGGTCGGCGTGGGAATCGAACATAGAATACGAAGAAATAATTGCAAATCTTCCCAGCAGTGATGCAAACCTTAGCAAAATTTAAAAAAAAAAACGAGACAAAGAGGCGAAAAGTAGGAACTAAAATAACAGTTGTAAATGTGATTTTTTGGCACTACTTTAAAACCTCTAGATGCTCCAAAAAACTAACCCCAGCGGACACAGTTATGCTTTATCGTGTCTATATAGCACGTCGCACTACTTCCGGTGACATTCCTAATTTGTATACGCATAGTGAGAACTTATAGCACCATTATACATATCGCTGTCTTACACGGCACAACAAACAACAGTCGCGGAAACAGATAGTAGGGAAAACATTAACCACTTATCGTATTACGTTTGTCAAGAGAACTTGCAGCGGAATGTGAAATTTAAGTTAGCAGAACGTTACCAGAGCCGTTGCGAAATTAACTTGCTTTATGATGGGAACACCGATTCCCGCCAGAGTCAACTTTATATGCTATGCTTCAAATGCGTCGCAATGTGTTTGTAAATACGTTCTTTATTTATTTTTTTTTTTTACAAAAACATTCTACATGAGCGCATTGTCAATGTGCGAAAAGAAAACACACTTCGGATAAGGGCGGAATGTCATTGTTAAAGAGAACATGTACTATAAAAGCACTGTTTATAAGACCTTTAAAATCGGTAAAAACGGCCTCTTCAGGCTGCCGTACTGCATAAAGTACTAACGAAACTCAGACAGAAACATACACTGAACTTTGCTACAGACATCACACCAGTAAAATTATACGTGCACTGCTTACAGTTCCACAGTAAAAATGGATCGGCGAGAATCTTGCATGCTAGTTCAGCACTTGGCTCGTTGTGGCGAATTAATGCTAAAAATAAATTAAACCTCAATGTACCAATTTTTAATGACAACTCCTCCAAACAAAAAAAAAATCTTGTGTAGAATTTATTTAAAAATTTGCAACGGAAATAATTAAATAAAGTAACTAAGCTAATGCAATGTAAATAATTCTACTATTTTTATTTTTGAAGTATTTTTGTAGACATTGGCTATACATCGTTATAAATCTGTTTCCTGTTAGCAGAGTCAGTTTAAAATATTTAAAAAAAAATTACACACAACGCCCTCTGAATAACACACTTAAGTCCACGAAGATAGACTACAACTTTGTGCTACACTTTTTGCTACAGCCACCATTTTGGAAAATGGCGGCCAAAGCGGGTTTACTTACGTTTATTTCAGAAACCGAAATCTTTATCGAACAAAAATCTTTTAACAGACAACTAAACCATTTATCAAAACATATTATTTATCAATTTATGAAATACTTCCCTCGCTCACAATTTTAAATCATGGCTCCAGAAATCTTTATTTACTTAATAATGTTAACAATGGAAAAAAGTGCGCGGAGTTTGAGTCCGACCGCCCGGATTACAGCGCCAAAATGTACATCATTCTCGGTAACTTGACGAACTTCATTCAGCCAAACAACAGGGGAATCAAGCAAAATACATTTGTAGAGAAACAGTACGCTGCGCTGGTTTGAAGAACATAAGGTGGCAGAAAAAATTCTCGCGATTTTCAACAATCTCCACTTACAATATGTAAAAGAGTGAAACGAGAAGAAAATGAACGGAGGAGATTCTCACACCGAACCGAAGACGACGTGAAAATAAATACATAAGCACTACAACCTCTTCACGTCTTGACTGCGTGATTGAGTTCTTGCACCGACAGTCAAGTCAAAATAAGTAAGGACCTAAGTAACAAATTTTTTTTTGCACGCAAGCAAGAATTCAAACTACTGTAAGTTCTCAATCGGAGAGCGCTGAGCCAATATTAAAGAAGCAAGTAAATGGAGGTCAAATAGTGTTGTTTTGCCGTGTCTGCGAGCAGCTAATGAACAGACGTCGTCTGCTTGACTACGTAGATATTCTTGGCTAGCCTGCAGGTCGTTGAGCCCGCGAATTTTTCAGGTCTCTAAAAATAAGTGTTTTATAGACGCCCTCTCACTCACAACTCTGCAGTACACTGTGCGAACAGTACGTATTCGACCAAGGATTCTGACCGCTTCAGAAACATTCTTGCAACAGGGAACTGGTCTCCAGGACCCGTGACCGTACGGCAAGGCCGCTGTCACATGACCTAGAGCAACCTGTCCGTTTATTAGCTCCCTGGCCTGGTCTCGTGATCGGCAAGGTGACACAACAAGACTTGACGAGGGGGCGGATTAGAGGTTATGTAAACACGACTGAAATATTTATAAATGCCACTCGTAGTTAGAACGTCAATAAAGGTGGCCGCCTGCCCCAACCCGCCAAGCGTTGCACAGAGCTTTGGCCGTAACAATTTTATTAGGAAACTCCTCAAAGAGCAAAGATCATGAGTGTTGTCTGCTTTGAAATAGCATTCCAAGAACGTTATGGGTGTGAACCCATTTCAGGTACACTACTAGTAATATTTAATTTAAATTATTTTATATTTAATTATTTAAGTAATTCACGCAGCCATAAATTGCTGGAGTGAGACATTATGCCCGTGCTGTGTCGTCCTTATCGCTTCTGCACTTCTAGGCCTCGAATGTGCAACATATGTTCTCCCAAGCGGTCACCTTAAGGATGTTCAAGCGCGACAGTCATAATTTTATATTTATATGAAACATTGTTAGTTTTGTCGACGACGCATGTGAGTGCAGTTTCCTCTTATTACGAAACAATTTTAGTTGGCGTAGTTTTCTCATAACGGTGCGTCAAAGGCAAAATTTGTATGTCCTGCTGCCATGCAAATAGTGAAAACCAACTGACTTACGTACGTGAAATAATTCACTGTGAAATAACATAATATGGGCTACGTAATAAAACATTTGAAGAAATCGCGCGAACTGTTTTTGTAATTAAAAATAAACTGCTGAATTTGCAACTTTTATCTGTACTTTAGCGATTTTTTCAAATTCAGAATAATACGTTGTGTGTGTTTTTTTTTTTTTTTTATGTTTTATTGAATAGCTCATGGGACGTAAATTCACAGTGAATTATTTTGTTTAGGCCTAAGTAGGTCAGTTGGTTTTCACTATTTGCATGGCAGCGTAACAAGCAAATTTTTACTTTTGACACCCCGTTACGGGAAAACTATGAGAGCTAAAATTGTTTCGCAAGTGTAAAATGTACTCACAAGAATCGTCTACAAAACTAACAATATTTCATAAAAATATAAAATTATGATTTTATCACATTTTAACACCCTTAAACACCGAAATACTTCCTGCAAAATACAGACGACTGTTTATGTAGGGAAGTGGGAACGTGGTAGCCTACTTCAAGGACAACAGCGCTGTAGCTCGATTCTCAGTGAGGTCGCTTCCAGTCTCAGTATATAGAAAAAAACAGAGAACGTTGCCGCTGCCAACGGATTTTCTCAAGACACTTCAATTTCCTTTGCTTTTGAATCCCACCGAAGATTCTATAGTCACTATGACTTAACTATAGCGGATATTCTGAATGTAATGCACTATATATAATTCCTGTTACGAACGAGCAATGTTCGTTTTAAGTGAAAGGTTTTCAATGGAAGCGTCTGTCAAGACGAAAACATGCCACACTGGAACATCCCGGCTTTATAAGGTCGACAGCACAGAGAGAGAGAGAGAGAGAGAGAGAGAGAAGGGGGGGGGTAAGGAATACGACTCGGGGAACATGCACTAACCCTATGAGAGTAACTACGAGAGAATATGAAGGGAAACCAACAAACTACGAGGTGAAATCTCGGGACACACTTCAGGATGACGAATTTATGATTTGCCGGCAATTATATTTCTCTCGGCCGCGTAGCCGGAGTGGTTTAAATAAGTTCCGGGCAGGTGAATAGATACGGCAAAGAGAGCAAAGAGAAGTCTGCGACCCAGAATGCACCATCGACAAAAACTTCCCGTGTACTCCGTAAACCAAATACGGTACTTTCCAGGGCGCAAGTTGGTTACTTCCAACCAATTCACAAAATACGAGCCAGTCTGAGAATAGGGAATTAAAAGTCCTCATGAACTGTTGTACGGTCATGCAGTGAAGTTGATTCGGGTTCCAACAACGGGACACTCGTATAAAAAACCGTCACGCTTCGCCATAAAAACCATGCTCAATTTAGTGGTTGGGATTTTCAATTAACTTCACCGAAACGAAAAAACCATTGACTGAAACAAAGAGAATTACTTCCGTCCTGGAAATCTGTCTGAAAATAAATCAACGATCCTGATTGGAATCCTACTGTTTCTGTGACTAAGCAGCACAACGATGACTTCAAATGTAACTATAAGAAAACTCCGTGAATTGTAATGGAAGCTTTAAACTAATACATAGTACGGGACATTGACATACGTCAGTTTGTAAACAGAACAAATAGTCTACTGAGTGTTGTTACTATTAGAATCTGGTACCATCAGTATAACATACATATGTTTCCTATGCTACCAGTGATGAATAAGAAACCAGATTACTGTACTTACTTTCATACCGCAACTACTATAAATCGGTGTGTTTAACCCTTTTAGCGCCAGTTTTCTTCGATGTACATGAGTGAAAAATGTCATTATATCTTTTATAAGTTTGCAATTATTTATTAAAAATTGAAGTAACTCGATACCAATGAAAGGAATCAAGCTGGGGAAAATTATACCTGCAATATATTGTAAACATATTTTTTTCTATAGAAATGTATTTTAAAAAAATTGTAAATAATAAAAAAAAAATACATGGCCGATATTCCGGCCTCTGGCATTTTTTTCCATAGGCAATGATTGCCAATATGTTGGCACTAAAAGGGTTAAACTAACAAATAATTGTTTACGATGTACTTATTGGTTTATTAACTATTCATTAACGTCCAAATTCAACTTTAGGATGTTTTACAATTGGAACGTGCTTATTATTACAATTACAATTAACATAATAATTGCTAATTACATACATATTTCAATAGCAAGTAAAAACGACTTTTCGCACGCAAGTAACATTCCAGGAGTCTGAGCAGGTTGCACATAATTAGATATTTATAATTTAAAAGTTATATGACGAGAACCTCATTTTCGCCGAATACATCCGAAGTAGTCAGTTAAACTTCTACAATGAATCCAACATCAGAACCCAAGACTGAATACTATTGCAATTGTTTCTCATTGGTATTTGTATCATCATAATATAATTTTTGTTATTACATTTAACATTAGATAATACTAGGTACAAAAATTAACTATTTGTTAATTGCATACCTTATTAGAGAGAGACAATTTCAGTGCGTTATTATTTAAATAAATCAACAAATTTTCGGTGCATTAATCATCACATTCTGGATGCCCTAAAACTTCGGCAAGAATCGGTTTGCCCTACATTCAAGTTATGAGGGTCTGGAGTCTTACGCTGTAGATATGGCTTTTTCTTATTTAGTATTGACGATTTCGAACACAGCGATAGCAACAGAAAAAAAACTATAATAACAATAACAGTAATAATAAAGTGCGAAAAATTTTTGCTACGATAAAACCCTTGTGTTGAGTCTCTTTGTACCAAGAATACCGACGAATTTGATCATTTGATTTCATTTTGTCTGTCGCCGTATGTCCGCTGCGTTTGTGTACGATGCTATGCTTATTGCTGCAAATCATGTTATTTAAAGGCGAGTTTAGTTCTGAGTATTATTTAGTAATATTTGTGTGTGCAGTATTGAATACTCGTTCGGAAAACATACGTAATACAATTTATTAGCTATCTGGGAATACTTTAACCAAAACCTTTACCACACAATCTCTCAACAAACTAATGTCACTGTTTTATACGTACGAATAAATTGCTCACACATACATTTACATTAATCAACAGTTCACAAGAAATCTTCAAATCATGCGTTGTTAAAATTCAAAACATCACAGTTATACGGCAAACGATTCCCCAACAACGAAATAAGAGGGTCAGGAGGTAAATAACACCCTCACCATCATACACCACAAGGAGAATAATTAAACAATAACACTTTTACTGTTCACCACCACCTACTTGGTTACAATATTTCTGCAATACTGATAGAAAAGTAAAACAACTAATTTCAGTTAAAACTTTTAAAATCCATGACATATTGTTATCCAATTTTGAAGCCCGACCTCCTATAACCTGCCGCCTCCAGCCTAGACCTTACCATTTTTTTTTTTTTTTTCAATTTTTTCCCCAAGAAATGAACACATAATTAACAATAATGTCTATTTTTTTTTCAGTTTTAATATTAATTTTATTTATGGACTTATAAAAATAAATAAATAAATAAATACTTATAACCAGGGGCGAGAACAGCTCTAGGTTTTTTTTTTGGTTGGGGAGGGAAGGAGGGAAGACATTCCTAAAAAGTATCTATGCTCACAACCCGAGTAAAGAAATGGGGGTCCGGGGGCTCTACCACGTAAAAATTCAGTTTTTAAGACGCAAAATGGTTCTACTTAAGGCTTTTTCTAAACAAAAAATTGAATGTACCAGTTTAAAAATTTGTAATATTTTACAGATAAATTATAATAAAAGGTCAACGGGGGAGGGCCTCCCTCCATGGATAAGCGATTGCCTATAATGTCAGTCTGGTAGGACGGCGTGCGGCTGGAACACTTCAGCTGCACCGCTGCCAGCTGGGGGCTCGTTGCCAGTCGCGACACGACAAGAATGTTTACACTTTCATGTTAGCACGTGCGGTCACGTATGCGTAAGGCTGTATGTAGTTCTATCTTCTCCTCTGTTACAGAAACTAGCACGCCGACTGATATACCCGTCACGTGACTTTGTGAGAAATAAGCATAGGGTACGTCCCTCCCACGCCATTAAAAAGCCGGCTTATATCGACGATAATTTCAATATTTATGTCACGTACATATTATATTCCCGCAATAAATTACTGACATATCCTTATAAACAAGCATAGTAGTTATTGCGGGTAAGTTTGGAGAAGGCCAGTATCTATGTTGTTTCACAAGCGTCCATAAAGGAAACACGCCTTTAATTTTGTCAAAAGTAAAGACCTTTTTTAACACATTAAAAATTAAATCCCAGGAATTTTATTGCAGGGTTTAAAATTATAAATATGTATCTGTCGCACACAATTTCAATGGTACATTCTTGACAGTTTTTGTAGTTTCGGTGTGCTGTACAGACATGCGCAGTGCTTCACAGGCAACCACTCTACAGCCCCTTGAAGGACGTCCGGAGTGTAAAAATTTTATGTCATCTTCTAACCGAGCATACTCAAATTTATCAATACGGCATGTTTATTTAGTTAGTAACAAAAATAATGCACATTATTTTCGTAATTTTATTGACTTGGAAGATTATTTTAAGCATTTTTGTAACTTTACGAACGAAATGTTTCCACTTCTTAAATATTTAATATGCATACTGTTTTCAATAACAAAATCACATTTTCCTGCTCTTTCTTAATTTCACTATCACCGTTTAAATAAGTTCAGAATTTATAGGAGTATGAAGAATTAAATTACCTAAAAATTATGTAAGCGGCCCATGTAAAATCGTCATTAGGTTGCTTCGATATTATTAAAACCAAACAGAAAAGTTTGTTACGGTAAATTTGTTACTTTGCGCTAAAACGTTATTTTTCAAAGACAATGTTTTATTCTAATTAAAGCAACATCATCAAAACATATTTTCTCGGTTGGTAGTTTCTACAATACCCTGAAACTTGTGAGCAAATAAATATTTCCATGCCCAAGAAACCTTCGAAAAACAACCTATTTTTCCCACACTCGTGTTCCTCTGACAATTACCTATTTCCAGTACAGAAAATTATTATTATTTTATTTTTGGTTGAAAGCGATATAATTAAAAATGACTGATCACAGATAAATACAATTTAAGTTTAAAATATGTGTTTGCGCGTTTACGCATATGTTCTGAGAATACGGTATTTTATAACGAAATATAAAAATACGTTTTCTATAGACGCTACGTTTTAATACTGCATGTTATTAAAGAGAGAGAAAAAATAATGAGCGTTTTGACTGTATTAATTTTACAAAATAATTTCAAAATCCAGTTTTACCATTTTTGCTCTTACACTTTCACTTTTATTCATTGATCTTGTGTATCAGTTTCACAGACAAAACCATTAAATCTTTATTTAACTTAACTCGGACGTGATAAACATTGTACTGAGCAAGAGTTCGAGCGTATGACTTCCAGCATTGCCACAAATGGCAGCACAGACCTGACAAACATTAAATAACAAATTAAACAACAAATTCTTAAACAACAGTCACTTTTACCTAGTAATTGATACCAAAACAACGAACATGGCTAAAAAAAAAAACGGTATTTATATGGCTTCGGCTCTCAGTCTCCTGAAGGTAAATGAGGGAAGTACATATGGAATATTGTTATAACCCGTCCCTGGGTCAAACACACATTTATCAACGTCCACTGAGTAAGGGTGCAACACGGTGGCTATGGGAGCGTCGGTTGTGGCAGCGACAAGGTTCGACAAGACGTCGCGGCCTATGAAAGCGAGGTCATCTCCAGAGAGGGGTTCGCAGTCGCTGTCCAGAGAACCTGCATGAACCTGTGCCTCTACACGTCGTTGAGCCAAAGAGGCTTGGTGGCCAAAAGGACATTAAATAAAGAAATTAAAAGACAGTTAAAGCCATCCTCTTTCTTACTTCACAACTCTGCTCACAAACCTGGACATTCCTACTTTCTCCAGCGCCAATTTATTTTTAATCCATGTAACTGCTGAATGGTTACACTTATATTCTGTCGAGAGGGTTTTTACGGTACTATGCCGGTTTTTGCCTCTATCTTCTTAGATTATGGCTTAGCTATAGGTATACTTAGGAGGTAGTCATGGCCCCAATTGTGGCCATGACTGCCTAAACCCTCTCTGCTGCGATGTATGCCCCCCTGGCATGAAATCTCTCCCTTGTAGTCGTATGGGGCTCAGCCCCGAGACGCACGTAGGTCCCGATCTTCCCCCGGACCACTCCATAACACAGTAGATTAGGGTAGGTTAGGAAAAAAACAATTGAGGCTTGATTGTGAGGGACATGATCGCAGTGCCGATATCCAGAGAGGGGTGCTAGGTGTTCGAGGGGCACAGAAGGGCTCTGGGGACT
The DNA here is from genome assembly GCA_003012365.1 of Medauroidea extradentata. Classification (NCBI taxonomy): domain Eukaryota; kingdom Metazoa; phylum Arthropoda; class Insecta; order Phasmatodea; family Phasmatidae; genus Medauroidea; species Medauroidea extradentata. The sequence goes on from PNEQ01064973.1 coordinate 75,119, forward strand.
CGCGTGGTTGTCTTCCGATCGGAGCAAATATAATGTTAAGTCAACCATCTCACTCTACGGGGTTTCTCTCTTGCATTATCTCCCCAAATTAGGCCTAACAGGGCTACTGTATTTAATGCCAAAATAGTAGAGAAAATGTCATGTAGTAGTGACTGGATTTATTTGCTTGGACATACTCCATTTCGAAATAAATTACTGTCAAAAGAAAACTAAAAATAAGACAAGAAAACCCCAATAAGCAAAGTATGCTTTAGTTATAGGGATACATACAGAACATGAAATTCCAAAACGGGTCAGATAAAACAAGGAACAAACAAAAAATTAATGAAGTAACAAATATCTAAAAACACCTAAGTTGACAAGCGACACAACGATGAGACGAAACAAAACACAGTAAGCTACTGTGTTTTGTTTCGTCTCATCGTTGTGTCGCATGTCAACTTAGTTTTTTTTTTTTTACTTCATTACTTTTTTTTGTTCCTTGCTTTATCTGACCTGATTCTAGTTTTGGAATTTCATGTTGTGTATTGTTACAAGTTTGAGAGCACAAACTTTATATGTGGT
>PNEQ01064973.1:75782-85806 GCA_003012365.1 Medauroidea extradentata
AAAGCTACGAAATACACAAAACAGTAATCAACTAGAACTCTCACAACACAATTAGTTATGCACACAATTACTCCTGTGTCACAGACACGTTAATTAACTTTGACAATTAAAGCACAAGAAAAGTCTACCATCAATTAATTAAACACTATAAATCACAATAAAATTCAGTCATATATCCAATCAACAGTATTTCTAATATGACAATGTACAACCTTATCAGTCCGAAGTGGTGATGGCTCACCATATGCTGCGCAGCACCCCGAGTGCACCGCTGTCTTCACTCTTGAGGTCTTCTGTTCGACTCCCGTCGCGCACCTCCTCTTCGCCTGTCAGCCCGCCGCAGCAGTCCTCTTGTATCGCCAAACACTGCTCCAAAGGTAGCCCCCGGCCGCCTCACAGTAGACTTTGACGTCACTAAGATGTCTTCACCAGTCTCTCTCCACAGGCGTAGCACCTTCCTCTAGCACTACCAATAGCGAACTCCCCTCAAATGTGAAGATTATGTGCTTTTATACTAGCCCAGACAGTCGGGTGTTCCCCGCATTACCGGGGTCTAAAAATATATATTTCATCATGTTTCGGATGTGCTTGTAGTCACGTCGGCCGCCCTCGAACGGTTAAAGCGCAGTTGGGACAGGTATCTATGACGTAGTTTCGGCGGGATTCCCACTATGAGACACTCGGGCTTTGAGTCATGGGCCAGCCCTCAAGGTGTTTCGACACAGGCCCCATCCAGCCCGCCCTCGGAAACACAGCATGCAACAGTATGTATCCTGATGACTAAAGCATACTCTGCTTATTGACATTTTCTTGTCTTACTTTTAGTTTTCTTTTGACAGTCATTTATTTCGCAATTGAGTATGTCGAAGCAAATAAATCCGAGTCATGCACTCCCATTGCACAGTACTTTCAAAGATCACGTCATGTAGCAGTGTATCGTAGTGAGCAGTAATTGTAGTCTTACAGACTTCCACCTATACAGTAATTCGCATTGCTGTCAAGACATGTATGACAAGCAAATATGAAATATTGTTGATCAATCCAGCTGTACGATATTTAGCCCCCTTGGTCCCAGGGAAAGTAACCCGGCTACAGGTGAGAGCCAGTCAAACCCCAGAGGACGCCTACAGTGTGGATAGTGTCAACTACTGAAATAAAAGGTAAAAAAATATAAACTTGAACTTTTAACATGGTGTACTTAGGTCGCAATCAAACTTTCTTTTAATATTCTTAATTTTCTTGCGGCCAAAATATACGTTAGAAGTCAAACTGTAATGTTAGTTCTGTAGCGCAAGTTAAATAGAACTATCACTATAACCACAAGTTACATAGTTTTCTTCCCTAAAAAAATTATCCAATGTGGTGACTGATGCCCTACGTAAACCGTTACACTGAAAAAAATATTTCCCATACACCAATGGTAGCGTTCCTATACACTTTAATGAAACGGTAAAACAGACTTGTTTAGTAATAGCGGTTAAGGGGTATTGATCCCTAGCACCTTGAATTTCTTCTCGATAACTTCCGTTCCAATTGATGTACCAAATTTTTTGTTACGAAAGGACATAAATCGATTTTCTGTACTTGCTGGAACCATAATATATTTATTATTTTGCAACGGGAAACAGCTGAAAAGGAAAAATTATTTTATTTACGGGAGCGACTACAGAGGCCAAAAAATCAACAGAAACTATGTCATATGGATTCCAAAAAGTGAATAAAACTATAAACTATGCCTTGTCAGCGTGAAAAAAGTAAAACAATGTGTATATTCCCTAATTTATAAGAAAATCCGTAAAACCGATGTGACAGGGATCAATCCCCCTTAACATTTGCTCTATTTGCAACCTGGAGTATGGCAAGTATCCCATATTGTGTATGGCAGGGTTAAGAACTTCCCATACAGTTTTGAAAATTGTTTGCTAGCTCCAGAGTTCCGGGGTAGGCAGCGCCCCCAACTTAGCACCACATCAGCGACAAGTCGAGGACGCGACATGAAAGTTTAAACGCGTGGCCGTGGAGGCAGGAATGCGAGCTGCCCAAGGGTGGGTGAGTAATGCACTTCACATGAAAGGCAGACCGCCCGCTTCTACAAGGATGAAGCTCGTTAAAGAAGCTTTTCATAAACTTCATAGCGCCGCGCGAGCAGGCCCACAAAGCTCTGCATAATTCCGAGGCGATCAGTCAGCGACAAAGTGGCTGCCCGACATTCTCCACCGAGACCAAACAACGTGATACGTTTACGACGTGCACCACCACGTATGACCCACAGCGATTATTCACCGGCCAGCCACGCCTACTCGCTAATAATTTGTTTAAAAAATGTTAAAGCTGCCTACCACGTCGGAGCTCTTTATGTTGGGTGCGACAAAGTACCTGTCGGACCTACAAGTCTGCCACCAATGACTTCTTTATTCATCGCAGTAGGGGCCACATGGCTATAGGCGGTTCGCTTTAAAGTGAGCACCTCCCAATACTTATAATACATTTTTTAAAAAATGTATTTATTGGCGCTATAGAAGTAAAGTTTAGATAGCTGCGTAATGTTTACACTAGTTTGTAATTCTACTCGGAAGTTTTCGTATTTGAAATAGTAAACACAGAGACATAATGGCTAACAGAAAATTGTAAGCAGTGCTCAGTTTATTCTGAACAGCCAATACGTATGATATAGTACGTTTTTCTTTTTCAACGTAATACACACATACAGGGCGTTTCCACATACAATCTCATCATAAGCACACCATGCGAATCCTGGGGTAAATTGGAGACGAAAATGTTCGTGGTAAAATGTTACGATGACATTTTATACGCATAATGTGGCAACATATTACCGCTCTGACCTACATATTATGGGTGCAGGTTAGAATCCCGAGCAGAGCAAATACAATTCTACACTTGACGTAACATACATAAAAGAATACCTGGACGTGGAGCGCAAGAGGGAAATGTCCCCGTGAAGTGTTGCCACATTGTGCACGTAAAATGTTAACTTACATTTTGCCACTGGCATTTTCGTTTCCAAATTAACCTAGGATTCACGTGGTGTGCGTGCGTGTTTATTTCAACATCTTAAGTAAAGTAGAAATGGTTTCCTAGCCGAATATATCATTTAATTCTCGAGCCTTGCTCGCGCAGGGCTCCCAGGTAGGTATAAGTGGTTCAGGATAACACGAGAACTTATGAAACTCTAGTTATATTTTTATTATCAGATAATGCATTGTTTCATTCCACATTTATTACCAACAAAGCAGCCAAATTTACCAATCAACGTGTATAGACTGTACCGTACTCTAAGTTAACGTCTGAAATGACAACTAACATATTTGCAGTTAACTCTATAACACGAAGACCTCCACAACTGCTCAATTAACCGCGAACCGCCTATAAGCGCCTCAGGTATCCAGTACCAGCCGGACGTGACGTGTGACCACCTCCCAACGGCTGAGACATCGACCAAGCGGACCGGCGCGTGTCTGTCCAAGAGACGCCGGTACCGAGGCCTCGTCATCGCGGACCCACCGGCGCCCCTCGGTCGAGCATCACGGGGGCGAAGGTCGTGGCGGAGGGCGAACCTGCGCCGTGGTCGGGCCGGGTGAGGATCGATCCCGGGACTGTCGACATGCACCTCCAACATCCTCCCCCCTCCGCCATCCGCAGCACAACCACGCGAGGTCGCGGGTTGCCAAGGGCAGTGACGTGATTTGGAACTGCAGCGCGCCGCCCGCCAACAAGTGCGCATCTGCAAGGGCGCATGTTGTGACGCCACGGACGAAGATGTCCCCGTGAGGCCCACGGCCTGGAAAGCCCAATTATTAACTTATCACACTGCTTCCGGAGTGCAAATTTTGTTCAGTAGGCCTACTAGCTTATTTGTAACCACCCCGAAAGCTTTCAATTAGCGACATTGCAGATAATTTGCTTTTCTCGGAAAAAATAGTTACGCAAATTATGTATTACAGTTAAAAATTAAAATTAAACATATAAATAACTGCATGCAATATATTTATTAAGATTATAATCCCAACTGTAGTGTTTTTCTACTAGTGATAGTTAAAGAAAACCTAAAAATTAATGTTTGTGGTCTTACGTTTAGAAGTGTGTACTTATACATTTATTTATTATTTTTAATTAGGAGATATAATGCTGCCCGAGTATAAATAGCTAAAAGGCCTACAGGCGATCCGGATTAAATTCCCGGAAGAGTTGGTTTCGGATTTTCGCGTGTGAGAAACAAGGTGAACGTTGTCGTTAACCGGTAGGTTTACTCAAAGTACAGTAATCCGGTTCTACCCGTCTTTGCATTCGATCGCTGTTCCATTATTTGTAGGCTCGCATTTTACGTCATACGGGTTCCCGGTGTAAAGTATATCTCTCAGGGTATGATACCATGCCAAGCTGACTTCCTACTCGATATGGTTATTATTGTCATCGTCCCTTCTACGATTGTATAACTTTAAAGATTCAGCACGCCTATTTGAAACACGATTTTGGGGTCCTTCCAAATTGCTAAAAACTGCTTTTTTATATGTATAAAAAACTGCAGTAACTTCTCAGATACCAACCAGATTCGTTAGACACAAACCTAGAAACTTGCGTTGTCATTCACTACACATACTATCCACAAGTAAAAATTGTAAGCTCAGCGCTTAAAATTTATCCGGTGACTTCTTAGATAGGCTGCGCCTGTGTGTGTGAAGCACTAAGGGCCAGTTTCACCAACGAAGTTCAACTTTGCCACAAAGCGAGATTAACAAAACTCGATGAAGAGCTAACCCTGAGTTTAAGTTAGAGGTGCGTTCCAGCCACAACACAGCGAGTTTAAGTTACCAGAGATTAGTTAAACTTGGTTGCACGATGGGTTGTGTGAGTTGAGTTGCCTTAATTGTGTCGGAAATATCCGAACACTTCTCGGAAATTGCCGAATGTGTGTTTGTGGATTATTTCATTTGATAACTTTGTTACAACGTTCTTGAGGGGAAGGGAGAAGTCCATACTATCTAGGGGGGGGGGGGATACAGTTAGGGGGCTAGCTGCCCCTGGGTAACTTTGGAGCAAAGTCAGAAAGAAAGATTAGGGGAAGATAACCCAGCAAATATAATTTTCATTATTTTATTGCTGTAAATGCAAATGTTTATCTACACACAATTGTTGAATTATTTTCTCGTCTGTATATTTTTTGCTAACCTGAAGTACCAGACGTTAAACAGAACCTCACACACTGTAAAAATAATGTTTTGTACTTTTACAAAGAAAATCTTTGAAAACCCAGTTGCCAAAGATATTCCTTGTAAAACTACAATGGTTGTCCTTGTAATAAAATGCAGAAAGTATATGTTTGTAAAATTACAAATAATAGCCTTGTAGTTGTATTTTCAATAAAGAAAAAAATAAATTTAAATGCTTACTGTACTTCATAAATAACACTGAACTTATTTATCAAATAACTTTTGAATAAAGGAAGTTTCCATTAAATTATTTTGAAAAATAAAAAAAATAAAAAAATTGTAGGTGGTAAGCGACGAAACCACTCTCCCCGCTCGTAGAACCTGCGCATTTTACCCCTAGACCACTGTGCCTTCTGTACTGCTAAGTGCGATCGAAATCCTATTTAACATTATAAATTAATAATTTTAGGAGATTCAACAATTACAATAGTTTGTACAACTACGTACAAAGACGTGCCTTGCTATATTTTACAAAACATATTACAGTGCAGTAACTGTCGGTGTATGTATCAATAAAAGTGAATGGACCGACTGTTTTGACAAGCGGAAACGTATTTAGAAGTCTGTATCATCATACTCATCAAAATAATGAATACTTTCTCGAATCCGACAAGTCAGATACACAGGAATAAAGTCTTCTTCGTCTGTACTGTCTTCAAATACCAAATTATACAGTGCTCGCGCCATTTTATTATCAACTTAAGCGAGATTAGTGACGTTACCCGGCCAAAATTGAGCAGTTAAAATTTAATCTCGCAGCTTAAGACGAGAAAATCGAGTTTAACTGCTTGGTAAAACCCAAAACATGTATAATCGAGATTAAGTGCCGATTGATCTAGATGAAATCGCTTAAACTTGGTTGGTGAAACCGGCCCTAAGTCGATGAGAGCGTTCCGCTGACTGGCGTATGCAATACAATTCAGTATTGGCTGTACGCGCAAGCCTACACTCCACTGGCGTACCTTACTGTTAAGGGGTTTAAGCAATGGCTATATCTTCCAAATGTCGTTAGGGATCAAGCGACCACTAAAATTTTAACATTTGAAAAATATCACTAATCGCTTCTGCGTGGAATTCCACATTAAACACAGTTCCCTTACTGCATGTGAGGTTGGCAGTGGATTGCCGATATAGCTACCCGTAGTTTCCAAATTTAATACAACAATACTGAAATAAAATTGACAACAATTTAAAAACTTGTATTTTATATTACTAATAAAATTATTTTATCAAACTAAATAAGTTACTACTCACTGCACAATTCATCTTACACGCGTAAACATCAAATGACGTGTCCAGAGGGGGTCAGACATTTCCCGTCGTTTGCCGTCTCGTGCGGAAATATACGGATTGCGTGAAAATAGAAATTTAGTAGGGCTTTCGGGAATGCTAACTTTATTCCGAATCGCCTATAATCTGCGAAACGTTACAGTTCAATGCATGTTTCAGTATTTTCTTTTTAAAATCATATTGGTATGTTACCATTCACAGCAACATGAAAAATGTTTTAAGGGGCGCATTTTTTTTTTTCACTCAAAGTACATAATACTTTTATTTAAATAGCTGTAAATAGTCATAGCGCTTCAACATTATAAAAATGCATTCAGCACTAATCGCCAATTTTACATAGGCTACAATTTACCTAACGACTCTGAATAGGCAAGAAAAACATACAGCCCTAGTTAAAAAAAAAATAATAATATGACAAATTGCGTCATCAGTATTGGTTAAGATGTTATGGATTTATAATTTTCTAGCGAGATGAAATATTTTACTAGAGCACGACAGTTAACATATTTTTAAAATGTGATTCGAAACAATTGCACAATACAAACATTGATTCCAGCTCGGCTTGTGGTGCCCATCGTAAGGCCTGTAATTTCGGAGTGGCGTGGGCGGAGAAGCGAGCGACGTCGGTGGCAGCGAGTGACGGAGAAGACCGTGACGTCGGGGACAACCAACGACTGCGGCTACAGAACATTAGATCAAAGGCCTGCGGCTAATTAAAGACGCGCCAGAGTGTACGGATTGCGTAAATAGGACAGTAGAGTGACGAACTTCACTTATTACAGAGGCACTTGGTTGTGTGAAGAAAAAGCCGTACACAGGATGTTACAAAATCGCAAGGTAATATTTGAGGAACAATCATCACACATAGAAGAACAAAAATAATACATAAACATACACAGAAAAAAAAAAGTTTGTTACAGTCATCAATACCCGTGTATACGGCGAAACAAATATATTTTTTAAATAACAAAATATATGAAAACGACAAGAATTATTTTGTTCTAACAAAATGTAAGTTCGACTGGACTAAGCCATCTTGTTAAGGTAGCAAAATCAGCCAGGAAACCAAGTATTTTTTAGTCAACGTTTGCACGTGGGGCAGCGGTAGCCTTCCACCAAGGCGATCCGTGTTCGATTCCCGCGGATTTTCGAATGTGGAAATCGTGCCGGAATATGCCGTAGGTCGGCGAGTTTCCTCGGGGATCTCCCGTTCTCCTCGCCCATTCATTCCGGGGCAGCTCCATACTCACCTCATTCCACTCCTCATCAGCGCTAAAGACCTCGATGCTAGCGCTGACCAAAATACTTCACTTTCAACGTTTACACGGTTGTTTCGCCATATACAAACGTATATACGGTCGACTGTACCAAACCTTTTCCTCTGTGTATGTCCTAGAATACATTATTTCTGCACTACAGCTCAGAGTACACGTTGTATAGTGCATAGCGTGCGAGATGGATCGAGTTGCTGACGAATGTCACTACAACTATTATTGACAACTACATACCAGAGGAGTCGTATTTAACTGGACGGTGGACGTAGTCCGATGTGGCATTCCACAGTAAAATGATCCAGCCCGTGCACCTTAAAACTGTGAGTCGTGTGACCTGAGTAGTTCAGTAACTGAGTGTGTTTTCGGGCATATGTTCATGTAGGCTAACATTTTTTGTTCCTATCTATATGTGAGATTGTTCCCCCTAAATATTAACATGAAATTTTGCAACAGCCTTTACATTACAACAATACACCATTTTGATGTTAAGAGGGCGTGGTACATAAGTCAATGCTAAAAGCATTATTCTATAAGTGTAGGTTTCCTGAAGCCAATTTGCGGAAATTAAACAATAGCAATTCTATACAATGGTTTTAGCCAACGTTTTAAACAAAATTGTTTCCAGTGTTACGAACTTCTGAGGCACAATCTCTGACGCCGGAACCTCGTAAATTTAACTACGGCGCAAGAGATCACGCATAACGAATTAGTAATTCTGGATAAATATTTATTATCTAGGATTGTCATTCAGTATTTTATCCATATTAGCTTCCAAAAACACGTAGAAATCAATTGATGTTTTCAGCATTTATTTATCTACCGCGGTGAGTGGCTTTAAGTGGTGTTTAAAGAAGTAAAATAGCAAACGTAATTTATCTCGATTTCTATACCTCCATCGATAAAGAACCCGTATTGGAACAGTATTTACGTACACCACTATGTTTTTCCGCGTTAAGGAGGGGTATCAGTCGCCATACTGGAATGCTCATATATATTCTGAGAAGAAAAGCGTAAAATGTATGATTTTGTTTGAATTCTACTCACCTTGCGCTACAGTATATACAATCATCACAGTCTTTTAACGTATATTTTGGACGCAATCAGCCGAGAAAATTAATACTATAAAAACTATTATCTGACTGAATGCAACTTAAACATACATTAAACATTCAAATGCTATGCTTGTACTATAGCGCAATATAAAAAAAAAGAATTCATGCTGTAATCGCAAACTTAACACGTTTATTTTCAGAAAAAAAAAACTAAATAAACTAAAAATAAAATAATCCAATATGACGACTAATACCCCACATTGGAATGCGGAGACACAATGGCGACTTTCAACCGTTTAAAGAATCCAGCTTCACTTTCACGGCCATCTTAAATTTAAATGCAGTACACGCAGGATGCTCGTGTTGCTACTTGTTGTTCGTGTCTTCACGCACACTGACTGTAGGACGCACTACTGACTTGATCACACATCAAGTCTGCTTTGACAGGCCGGCGCTACTGCGAATATTTCACTACGTCTTGTTAGCTGTTCCATTACAAAATCATGATGCGATCCTGATCTCCACAGTAACTGCGAACGCGATTTTCATTATTCAACGTGCAAATGAAGTTAAAACACGGTGCGTCAGAAAAACGGAACTTATCCGATAACACGCACGACCTGGAAGTCATGAACAAATTTTAATATGCAGTGAAACCTAATCGAACCAACCGTGAATAGAATCAATTAGCATGTCCCTCTTTCAAAAAAATCTCTCTTTTAGAATACTGTACATAAGTAACGCGTCTGAACGAAAAAATCATCTCGACACAAATGGAATGCATGAATGGAATCAAACTTTCCCATCGTCACGCCCGCAAATGTCAATTTAAAATATAAAAAAACGGCATACCATTCGTTACGTTCATAAAATGTGAAACTCGGGAAAATTTAAAGCTTAGACATATGGAAAACGTTTACATCTAACAAGTAGCCGCAATAGAGAAAACTATACCTCTTTTACAAAACTCACGTACTGCGTCCTGAAATATGAACTGTGATAATTTTTTTACTAGTAACTTGCATAATTTCATGAAACTAGACCAAGCTTTAAAATTTAAAATTTTGTACAACAAAATTGCAAACTTTTAAAATAATTATTACCAAGAAACACAAAACTACAGCCTAACATTAAAGAACGCAGCATCAAACACCCTGCCGTCAAACACCCTGCCGTCAAA
>PNEQ01064980.1:0-16179 GCA_003012365.1 Medauroidea extradentata
TAGTTACCCACAGTATTTAGTTACATAACTATTAGCTAGTTACCCACAGTATTTAGTTACATAACTATTAGCTAGTTACCCACAGTATTTAGTTACATAACTATTAGCTAGTTACCCACAGTATTTAGTTACATAACTATTAGCTAGTTACCCACAGTATTTAGTTACATAACTATTAGCTAGTTACCCACAGTATTTACTGACTGGAAAAATGAGCCAACACTGAAAAGACGATTTTAAACAAACCTGCCAGACGAGTTTTTGATATCTGCTTTCGTCTCGACGTTAAAAATTAATACCACTAGAAAAGTATAAACATGACCTTAAATCATTCTGTTAAGTAATGCTGTATATCTCTACCAGCTCTGAAGTTCAAAATTAAAGTAATAACAATTACTAACAAGAAAAAAAAAAACCCAAAATCAAATCTGGGCAAGCAGGCTACCTCCGTAGTTACTAGAGCTCACGTTTGTTGGTGACAAGAATTCTACAGCAGTTTGTTTCGATGCCTTGTGTGCACATCTACAGCTGTGTTTCGTGGTCTGTGATTGGTTGTAGTTAACTGTCAGTGTCTTACCCACAAATCACATACGTGTGATGTCGCAGTAACCTTGTTCTTGTTGGCTCAGTCAAATGAGCCACGTCTATATTCTGCCAGTAACCATGAAGCACAACATGTGCATATAGGGCATTAGAACAAATTATTGCAGAATTCTTTTCACCAACAATCGTGGACTCTAGTAATTACGCATACCTTGCATCGTCCTGAACATGAGGTATTTATTTTCTTCGTTTTAAAATGAACAACATTCAATGTTTACATGTTTGTTAATAATGGAACATACAGACGACGTTCACTACTGCCAACTGTACACGTTACACGGTAACTCCTTGGTTTGGTCGTTATTATGTTGTACACAGCCAGACACAGTCCTTGGTGCAGACTCTCTGTCTCCCGGGTTCCTGTCCAGTCCCAGGCCATCCTCATGTTTGTTTGTCGTACACACACATATATGATTCCTTAATACAGACCACCGCATATTCCTCCTGCCCCGTGTACACAAGTATACAATGCAACAATCAATAAAACTCAGTATCGTTGATAAAGAAGCTAGAGTAAAGATACTTCAAATCCCTGCTTACAAGGGAACCCTGGTACAACAACGATATGTTACATTTTATTAGGCGAGTGTCAGGTACTCGACGATATCGTTTTAGGACAAAAATAAACCACACTAATGTAAAAAAAAATTATGAATATGTGTGTTCATTTTTTTTATAGAATATTACTTGTTTGTTAACAGTTTCCGAATGTTACAAAACATATTAAAAGATAGTATATCAATGAGGGCTGCACCGACATGAACAGTATGTCAGTGTGTGTGTGGGCGGGGGGGGGAGGGTTGACGTGTACTGCTGCCCCACTTAATATGGTTTAATGTGAAAATGCCTATCGTTTATTACGCCAGAACTCTCATTTGTATTTATTTATTTATTTGGTCATTTTGCTTGCCCTCGAACAACACAAACACTTGGTAGAGGAACACGGGGGGAAGGGGGTAGGAATCGGCCAAGACCTGTTGAAGGAACCATCCCAGCATTCGCCTGGAGCGATTTCGGAAAACCTTGGAAAACCGAATCAGGATGGCCGGAGCCGGGAATCGAACCAGGGTCCTCCCGAATGCGAGGCGAGTGTTTTAACAGCTTGGTCTTGAATGTGGCTTGGAGTGATGACATGAGGATGGAGCAGCACCAGAATGAAGATGTGGGAGGAATGGGAGATCCCAGGGTAAACCTGTCGGCTAGCGACAACCCGTGTCGACCATGCCGGGAATATAACCAGTATCTCCTTGGTGGGAGGCAGGCATGTTAGCCACTGAGACAACCTGAGTGGTGCGTGTTATGTCAGTTGTGAGTCCTCAGCTCAGTGTGTTGTTGTTCTGTACTGGTCAGTTGTCCTCATGGACTCTGTCACGTGACACACTTCTCTGCACAGATTCCTTCAAGTACAGCAGGTAAGGTACTGAAACATAGTGCTGCAGTCATGTTTGATGACAACTGTCACTCTCTAGTCACAACACTCTGTCCTGCTGTACAGTCAGTGTGGGGGTGTTGAGGTGAGGAGACAGACTGTACTCACGTGGTAGGAGCCTATCAGGGGATACACTACACAGACAATGAAGTATACACTCAACACTGAGTGTGCACTTAGCTGACACACAGTGTACTTGTACCACAAGTGAACATTTCTCATGTCAGTAACAAAGTTTCTGGAGAGATCTTGAGAGGCGTGTCGTAGCACTATATCAATACTATAATGCTGAATTTGATATTACGAAAACACAGTGTCCTCCGTTGAGTATAACATCGTATTGTTAGGTCGTTAAAGGTTAAGTTACGCAACATTGCATTTACTTGCAACCAGGAATTAATATACTTCACTACAAGATCGGAGTTGTTGTATTTCGGTGTTGTGGTAAGGACCGAGGACAGGACGAGCCAACAGTGATAGCGAGAGAGCAGTGACGAGTTCACGCACGGAGAGAGTGCAAGTATAGAGAGGACGGTAGTATGGTGGAGGGCAGTACTTGACAGAACTCTCACTGCTACACTTGACACTGGTCCATACTCCTGCACGCACTGGATATACCAGCAGTGTCAGAGAGACAGAGACAGACAGAGAGATGTGTGATTGCCTGGGGAGTCTCCAGAGTTCATCTGCACATCATCCCCTGAGAGCAGTTTGCTATCCCTGCTCAACTATACACTCTCCCCTCCCTGCGCACGGGTTGCATCACACTGCTCCCTCTCCCCAATATGATCAACACGACGTAGTTGACATACAGCAAACACCTTCATGGCAATATTCAGCAAGGAGAAGAACTGGGCTATGGCTTTCAAGTCCATGCCAGGATGTTCTCGGGAAACTAGTATTCCCGCCCAACGTATAGTCATGACGAATCACGTGCTCTGACTGAAACACTTCTCTCACGTTTGTACTCCATGACGTAGTTGAGGACATTATTAACTCAGCTCGCCTGGTACTCCCCTATTGTTGTAGTTGTAAACCCCATACTGTTGTTCCCTTCACAACCATGTCGAATATCCGTTCTACTATCAAAAACGATTAAGATCTTTCAGAATGAAAATGTAATGGAAATTATTTACAATTTACACTCTCATTCACGGATAAATTATATTGTTATGCATAATCGATATTTGAATGACAGAAAATAATCATAAACAAATTTATATAATCTCTGTACGGTTTTTGTAACCTTTTGGCAGCTTCATAAATTTAGGTGTGAAGGACTTGTTATCAAGATTTTGTTTTATGCTAAGTGCATGTAATGTTATCTGCGCTGTGTGTTTCCACAGCTGCTGTGCTACGGGCTTGGTGACACGCTCGACTGTCTAATCAGCTGACTCAGACCAGACCAATCTCAAGGAAGGAGCTGACATATATATCTAGGCAGCTAGTCTTGTATTGTTGACGAAGTAATGTCTGGAAACACACGTGGACAACTTACTACAAGTCATAGACTAGTCTGTAGAGGACCACTCTTGTTGCTCGCGCCAATGTCACATCGCCCCTATGGGCAAGGTGCTAAACTGCCTCGCAGTGTTTCCGTCGTATCGGCCCAACTGTGCGATTGTAAGTTGTTGTTTACTGGAGACTCTGTACACTGTAGGCCCCTCAAATAGTTTAGTATCGATGTCAGTAGTAGATATTGTGATACAGCTATGCGAAAACGCCGTGTTTGACCATGTTTGACAGTATTTACAATGCGCGTAATTTCTTGAAAGTACTTTATAATCCTTCTCTGAAATGTGTTTTCTTTTCGTAGGTGGGTACGTTGTAAATACGTCTAATAATTTTGCAAATAAATGCTTAATATTAGGAACACATTGTGAGTGAAACCACAAATACAAACCAGAATACCAATTACCAACAATGCGTTGTGCGTAATTAGCAGTGTGGAGTACACATTAGTACGTGCCCACATTGTGTCACTGGGTGATATCGCAGACGTGACACTAGATACGAGTGTATGTTCTCTCTAGTTCAACGACGCCATTACTGTTGACTAGACAACTATCGCCATCGAACTAAGACAACTGTACGAAGTTATGCATCTACTTGTACAACTACTAGTGCGATGCCTGAACTGACAGACGTAGTGTTGTTATATTATGATAGTGCGCAGATCTTCATAGAACAATTAGTGAACATGCCTCACATTACACTTCTGCAGAACAATAGACAATTACGTCCACTCCACTCGGATGGTGTTAGTCGGCAGTACTTGAAACCCCTTACCTAGGCTATGTTCTGATTGAAATGAATGTCTGCCGAGGAAGTAATTAGATGTCGTTCATCCTGATAATGGACAATGGGCGTGAGCAGTTGATTTGTAAAACTGCGCAGTGAACCACAGTTGCAACACTGCACTCATTGTATTGCAGGTCTCCACTCAACTATTGCCTCGTTGATCAATATACTGCACTGCATTCAGCTCTCATCAGCGCTCAGGCAGCTATCTTCCACAGTAAAGGTGGCTGTGAGCATGCAAGTTGCACAAGTCAGTGAGTGAGACATTTGTGGTCAGCGCTCAACATCGAGGTCTTCAGCGCTGGTGAGAGGCGACATGAAGTGAGTATGCAGCAGCACCGGAATGAAGGGCGGGGAAACCGGAGGTCCCCGAGAAAACCCGCCAACCCATGACAACGTCCAGCATGATGCCCAGCGGTAATCCAAGACCGAGGTCTTAGCCGCACACATTCGGCAGCCATGTTTGATCGCGTTTAAAAATAGGCCTAAACATGTCTGTGAGGTTACACGCCTAAACTAAATATCATCAATGAACTTTCTAACCTCTACAAACTTGGGTCATGAAAAGTACCATATTGCTGGTCGTGGCGACCCGGGTTTGAGTCCTGGCACTGACAACCTTTCTCTCCCGCGCGAGATATCCTGCTCTATTCTCCTGCTGTGTGTATTGAACATCCTGTATATGAACACCACAGTTGTAAAGAAACTGCAAGGCATGTCAGTGATAACTGTACTTAGCTGCTAAGCGTATATTCCTCACTCAGTATGACTTCAATAATAAAGTAATATAGCTCGTAGTTAAGATCCTCGAAGTTATAACGAGCAGTCACACAAGCTTACGTGTCATATTATATTACGTGCAGACCTTACATTCACACCTGCAGTCCTGCTTGTAAGTCAACTAACACAGCGTCTAGAGTTGTACCCGCCAATCACAGACGTGTTATAACCTTGCTATGATTGGTTCAGTCAAGTAAGTGACGACTATACGGAGCAGAGCTACAAATGTGCACATGCCATTGAAACAAAGTTCTGCTGAAATATTTACACAGAAACCACGGGTTTGTACAGAACAGTCTCTTTGCAAGATATATTTTTCAAATAGAAACTATTTTGTGTATAGAAATTAGGAAAATGTTTCTGTATTGATACAACTGTGAAAATATTACATGTATTTTCGAGTGATTTTTGGATATGTAACTACTTTAGTTGGTAATTAACAATGTATTGAAAAAACGGCCTTAATGTAGACCTAACTGAGATGTCAAAACGAAAAGTCAATGCAGGCATATATGTGTGTGTGTTCGATATATGAGTAGTTCCATGAACTTAACATAACATGTAAATCGTGAAGGCTGTAAGGTAGGCAACACCCTTAATGCTGATAATTATATGTAACAGTTGGTGTGTGAAGTGTTGTGTTGGTTGCTAAGCAGAAACACAGACATGGCAAGTGCTAAACTGTTTGTACAGCAGACATGTAGTGATGTTAATACCTCGCGTATTATTGGATGAGATGAGAGGAGTGTATGTTACATATCACAGCTATGTTATCTTGTATATTACATATGACAGTTTGTAGCGAGTGTGTACAACACACATTACTTTACTTCAAACAGCTATATTTTTTTCGCATAACGATTGTAAGTTGCGTTTTGAACCAATCACATAACTGTACATTTGGTTGCAACCTGAACGGTGCTACAAACATTATAAACATGTCACTTGTATCATGTAAACATGTTATTTTTAAATTGACAGAAATAATATAAAACTGTTTTTATAAAGAACACATGTTACCATTATATATTAATTAGAAAAGTAACTATAATGGTGCCTTGTAAATTAAACAGGCTACAACGGACCAAACTGTTGTATTTGATCGTTATAGTCGACACTCATATAATACACTGACGCCTTGTACGCTGCAACCCGTACAACGTCGCAGTTGTCAAGGTAGCATAACCACAGGAGTTCCTGATGTAGCATGCGTACACCTCGCGACACTTAGGCGCGTTCTACAATGTCACGTCCACGGTCGTAGAAGAACAGGTCTGGACACTCGCCTATCTAACAATGTATTTTGCTTGACCCCCTTGTTGTTTGGCTGTAGTTCGTCAAGTTACCGAGAATGTCGTACTTTTTGGCGCTGTTTTCCGGGCGGTCGGACTCAAATTCCGTCCACTTTTTTTCTATTATTAATTTATAAAGTAAATAAAGATTGCTGGAGCCTTTTCTTAAAATTTGTGAGCGAAGGAAGTATTTCATAAATTGATAAAAATACGTTTTGATAAATTGTTTATCTTAGCGGAAAGGAAGTGGGCGGAGTTTAGTCCGACCGCCGTAACATCAGCGCCAATAAAACACAACATTCTCGGTAACTTGGTGAACTACAGCCAAACAACAAGGGGGTCAAATATCCAAGCGAGTGTTCAGACCTGTTCTTCTACGACCGTGGTCACGTCTACTAGTCTTCAGTACACACGGAAACCTAACATATTATTCCTTCTTCTATTTGACGACATGAAAACAAACGTGAATTCATATTGCCGTGTATAATAATACGTGAAAATCATGTTGCATAATTATGTACACAATATTAAATGTAACAGTAAAACATAATTATTACCTTAGAAACATAAATTTTCGCAGTTCATTGTTTGCTGAGCGAAATTCGAGGTTATAAAAATGGCGGCCATCTCACCAACGAGCACGGTCGTAGAAGAACAGGTCTGGACACTCGCCTGGATATTTGACCCCCTTGTTGTTTGGCTGAAGTTCACCAAGTTACCGAGAATATAGTGTTTTATTGGCGCTGATGTTAGGGCGGTCGGACTAAACTCCGCCCACTTCCTTTCCGCTAAGATAAACAATTTATCAAAACGTATTTTTTATCAAT
Source organism: Medauroidea extradentata (assembly GCA_003012365.1). Taxonomy (NCBI): domain Eukaryota; kingdom Metazoa; phylum Arthropoda; class Insecta; order Phasmatodea; family Phasmatidae; genus Medauroidea; species Medauroidea extradentata. Next base: position 7,233 of record PNEQ01064980.1, read on the forward strand.
TTATGAAATACTTTCTTCGCTCACAATTTTAAGAAAAGGCTCCAGCAATCTTTATTTACTTTATAAATTTAACAATGGAAAAAAGTGGGCGGAGTTTGATTTCGACCGCCCGGTTTACAGCGCCAAAAAGTACGGCATTCTCGGTAACTTGACGAACTACAGCCAAACAACAAGGGGGTCAAGCGAAGTACATTGTTAGATAGGCGAGTGTCCAGACCTGTTCTTCTACGACCGTGGGCACGAGGTCGCGAGTTAACTATATAGCGCGTTGATCTGCACCAGTCTAAAAAGCAAATGACTAACGTTATACATACTAGATTTCTATTGGCTACACGGATTCACGGACACGGAGGAGTTGGGAGTTGTTCCGTGAATCCGTATGTATCAGCGTCCGCTTGCGTGTGATTATAGAATAGACGACGAGGTTTTAAGTTTCCGTAGTTGTGTTCCGTACCCGCGTAGTGTGATTGTAGAATGCGCCTTAAGCCGGTGTCAGTACGTACCATAATATAAGTGTACCAGAGAGGTTTGTGTTGCATGCCGGGTAACTGCGTCGTGTGAGGCCGACCTTGTTGCAGATATTGTTGCAGTATAAAGCTCGGAGAATATGTCGATTATTAGAGGTGATTATTTGACGCGAGCACTTCTTGTTCCAACATAGCCTTGGAAACTCTGTAGTTTATACAACATATATCATAACACGACATAACTGTCTGCAGACCAATCACAGGAGTCATATGTTGCACTAGCAGAATTCTCATTGGCTGTGTCAAATATAGTAACACTTGCACATAGCATAAACAAAGCCCCCAACAAGCTTGAGGTAGGTTGAAACTTAGTAGACAGTCAAGTTTTCTCGCAAGATCTTCATATATGTGAGGAGCCCTGGGAAAAGGGACCTTAAGCAATTGTAAGATAAGGTCCCTTTTCACATGACTCCTCACATATAGGCATTGTTGCACTGCACCAGTCCGTACTTATCTACACTTCATGAAATATTCAAGTACATAACTAGCAATAACTGTCATTTGTGTGTAGGCAGGTAGTTGGTATTGTCGACAAGGTCGTTAGAGCCCGGACAATAGCCTGTGACTGGAAGCGGCCATGGCCTTCAATCCCGGGTTCCTGCAGAATGACAGTCCAACATATTATTGTTGCACTAGCTCGCTCGTTCATATCTGTACATGTATTGTATTGTATTTGATAAGCAATGTGAGTGTCTTCTCTCAACCTAGTATTATAACAAGTTACATGAGCGCAGTTGTGCACTGATGTGCTTCGTGTGTTCTGTTTTACTTCAAACTGCTCTCCTACACTTGGTTACTATATATATATATATATATATATATATATATATATGCATTATATGACAATATATACATGCATTATAAGAAAACACACTTCGAACTTTTTAAAGACTTCTCGTCTGTTAGGAACTGTTTTCGGCTCCTAAGAAAAACTACAGACGACTTTTCCAAGTTGTCCTATCTAGAAAATTTCTTTCAGTGTTCAATCACAGAAGACTAAACGCCGTACTTCCGCACATATAATTCCAGCGTTCCTTCAACACAAGACAACAACTTCGCGGTTCCAACTATTCTGCACCCCTTCCCTTCCGTATTTGTTTTAGGTTTAGCGGTTAAAAACTCTTCATTTGAGAACTTCTCTTAAACAGAATTTTATTTTTATAAAACACGTAATTAAAGGCGGATGTGAGCCTGGGCGTTAAACTGGCCAAGTCTGCCGTTACTGCAGGCCTACCACACTACATGAACTCACGTATTGTCAAGAATACAGAGTGTTGGCAACATTTCCTGTTCCGGTAAGTTCTTATAACAGTGTTGACGTTCTGTCCAGCGAGATACAACGTGGGCTTTAACAACTTCTGCCTCAACTGTTTTAATTAGATTGTGCGTAATTAAATTATGTCCGTGATTTATTTCAGAGTTAATTTAGTAACTAATTATTTAACCGTTCTCAGCTGTTAAGTTTACATCTCACAAAGAGCTTACCATAAAAATTTTAAGGGAATTCTTAAGTATATTATTACCTTAAAAATATATTGTACACAAAATTTGAATTAATGCAGCCGTAGTATGTTTTGTGTTTTCAATCATTTATTCAAAATTTTAATATTTAATATTCATTAAGTCAAACTCAGTACACTTTACATACAACGCATAATTGTGTTCCGTCCTTTGTGTTGAATCGTACACAACCTTATCACTCTCAAAACAATACTACGAAACTGTTTTCCCCAGTGATTTTTTTCCCAGTATTTGAGCGAAAACTACTTTGTAACATGAAAGAATAATGATACTCGGGCATGCTGAACTTAATAATAATAATAATAATAATAATAATAATAATAATAATGTAGTTTGTTCAGCCGATATGATCCGTAATAATTATACGAGTTTGTATCACATAAAAATTGTAATTTCCTTTAAAATGTTTCTGTGCACTACAAATCGATTATTTATCGAAATATAAAGAGTTTATGTCCGAACATCTTCAACAAGGCAGATCTTCACGAGTTGTAATTTGTTCGATTTAACCAAATTTGATTCTGCAAATTCTAATTGTATTGTAAATTTTGTTCAGATTTCATCGACTTGATTATCCGCCAAATGTATAAATATTAAGTGGCTGCAGTGTTTGTAAAACAATTGACGTGACCTAACTGTGTATTTGGCGTGAAGACATTCTTCTACTGGGCGATGTTTGCTTTTAAGAGACAAGAAGCAATTGAGCTGTATGAAAGAGACGGCTTCAGCATAACCACGCGGTTCCTAACAAGTCGTCAAAGAAAGATTGATTATAGAAAGTAGCATCAATAGCTTTTCAGTTGTGCTTCCAATTTATAAGTATAAAATGTTGTCAGGCATTATCACAAATAATAATTTCGATGGCTTGATAAAAAAACGTTTCCCAGGCTTAGTAAGCTTAGTTAATGATTTATCATATACGAGTTCCGGAAGTACAGAGTAGCCCAGAGAGTGAAGTAATTGAGTTTTCTTTTAGAGTAGACAAGAAGTTTCGATCGTTGATCGTAGAGTGTGGTTCATCTAATATTAAGACATGTAAGTCGACAATGTCCCCTGCGTGGCCTGCAACCAGCAGCACTTGTGCTGCCAAGCCTTGTTAGTAGGTGGACTATGTCAGTTCTGAGGCAGTCTTCTCAGCTAGCGAACCAAGCCAGGCCTGCCACCTCACTTAATATTGGTTGTACCTCTGTTGCACTGCTTTCATACATATACTAGTACAAACTGTAACATTTGTGACTTGACCCCAAGTGTCAGGCGTAGTAACTAACGTTGTCTGGAAACTACAATTGTAGTTAACACAATGTCAAGTGTGACATAAGCAGGCTAGAATAATTACATAATGAATATACAAACACAACTACAGTTGACTAAGTATGTTATGAAGTGTCAGATACACGTAGTTTCTTCGTCTCGTGTCATCTCGCGGCTTGCCCGCACAGAGAGGTCAGCTGAGATTGCTGCTCGTGTGTAGATGTGGGTCATGTCATCCCAGTGTTGGATGGTTGTGAGGGGGTTGGGGAGGAGGACAAGGCTGGCAGAGTAGAGTGGCGGTGGCGCCGAGCCGACACTGCACACAGGGGCGTGTCCCATGTGTGTGTGTAGAGAGAGAGAGAGAGAGAGAGAGAGAGAGAGAGAGAGAGAGAGAGAGAGTATCGCAAGAAAGCTGGCGAAGAACTCTGAGGAGAGGTAGGGCGTGCTCAGATCGATAGGCGGCCTAGCTGGAGGCTAATAAAGTGGATGTGTGCCGTCCCTGCACTTTGTCTGCCGACCACGATAACACCGCCCCATTAGACGTCTGCCTCTGTGCGCCGCCATCTTGTCTCGGCTCCATCACGGCTGTATCACTCACTATGACGTGCCGGCTCTGTTGATACGGGCGAACTACGCCGCGCATTGGTTGCTCGAGGTTGTTGATACCAGCTCCGTGTATGTTTGGTCCCTGCGTGTTACGTCAGGTTCACTATTGGTCTGACTGCCGGCTAGTAGGGCAGCTGCCTTACGCTGATTGGCGGTAGTTGTTTATGCCATGTTGCTGGACAACGAAGCCAATTCGCTGATGTGTGTGACTGACTTTGCCATCCTACCGGCTTGTTCATTTCTGTATTGCTACATATTCTGAGTATAGACGTTCAGCCATTGTTGTAAGATCTCTCCTGTTGTAGTTCATACTGTTTGTCTGCAACTCGGCTACAAACAGATTGAAGTTCATGACACGTTTACATGGACGAAAAAACTCCTTACTTATTCTGCATTTACTCTTAATGGATGGAATCGACTGTCTTTAGAGAGAAGAAAACGTCTTCGGCAAAATTAAGAAATTCTCATATTTGATGTGATCTAGGTTTTCGATTTCCTTAAATATTATTATCATCTATGAGTGATATTGTGTAAATGTGTGAGGAGCAGTTTCTTTGCTCTGCACATATTAAACTGGTGTAGTGGTAGGATTAGAGGAGACTAATTTTCAGCTTCATTGCGAGGACTGCCACATATATATGGTTATTCACCATGTTACTAACTAAACCAGTATTTTTGCTTTAACAGTGCACTGAAATGTGGATAGTGATATGTCGTGTCCGCAGCAAGAAGCAATTCTAGCCTCGTTTCCTCGCATCTCTGAAAACTGTCAGCCAACTTTCAGGTCAACATATTGTCTCCGCTGTAAGAGAGTACTCAGTGTTTCACGGTCACAATATTTATTTCTTGAGTGTGTGTTCTCGTGTTAGCTATCACTCACATTGTGATATGCGGTGTTAGTGCTACAAAAAAAACCTACATCGACACGTTAGACTAAAAGTACTAGAAACTACAAATCAACAAAGGGGTTTTATGCAATTACGTAAAGGTATTTACCAAATGTTCTCTTCAACTCGGCAACGTTCTCTCGCAATGGCATGATTTCAATCAAAACTGCTCAGTTCTAACTAGGCTTACAACTGCTGTAGTTGTAACTATCTTCTATAGTTTTTTAAGAAGCTCGGAAATAAGTTTTTTATTTCGAAACGACGATTGTGCACACTTATTTTTCTCTAATATTTGGTTTGCGCAATGAAATTGCATACGTTAAATATATGCCGCGTCTAACAGGTTAGTAAACGAAATGTAACTAGTAAACTACTTTGGCCGTCATTTGCATGGCAAGTGTGGAGACATTTAGGAGTAACTGCTGCCAAGTGTAGCAGTCTAATTACTGGCAACTTTGAGGAACATGTTCGCCAACAACCTAGATCTAATGGGCCGGATCAAGATCTCATCAGAACACCAAGTTAAGAAGTCTGCGAGAAGTTTTACTTCTTGTTGTCGTTAAGATGCAGAGCGAGTGAATATACAATTCTCTCTCGCCACGTTTACTATTCCCTGGAACAAAGCCAACTGTAGCGCATGATTGGCCACTTGGAAGGTTCTATGTAATCGTCACGAGTATTTCTTTATAACAGAGGTATTATGACATTATACACGCTGTTCCAATACAGTCAGGCATTTTTACATATTGTTACATTGTTTCTTCTATCTATATAATAATAAAACGTAATTATTCTAACTTTGACACTATCAGTTAAAACACACACACATGTGCATTGATACACGAATTAAATTATGCTGTTCAATTCGCAATTACTGTAAAAATAGTTTATTTTCAATGAGACAATAAAAATAATAACTTAGTTTTCTTTAAGTTTGGAATTGTGAAACGCAAAAGGAAAAGTGGAGGACAAATATGTGTGCTTATTTAGTTTAGGAAAGTGTTTGTAGTGAAATAATAAGATTTTTTTATTGCCCTAGTTGTGTGCATAATCTACAAGTATGAAGAATTGTTGAATTGCTCTACTAGACGTTTCTTTCATTTACCTAACTGTTCCGTTACGGACATTGACTATATACGGGCTGTTTCTTGACTTATGTAACACAATTTGCGAGGTGATTCCTTATCAAATATGATATATAGTTACCCGATGAAAATTTTCCTAGTGCAATTCTGAAGGGAGAAACTCGCCCTTGAAAACCAAATTTTGAAATTGTATTTTGGCAAAGTAACGAAAACGACGAGTAGTCAAATTACAGTTCTTCGTACAATTATTATTAGTGTTTATGAGCTCTTAAGCCCATAAAAAACCTCTTTAAAACTCCCCCCCTTTTTTCCATGAAAATAAGGGGGGGGGGTGTCACGCTCTTATTGACGAGAACTTTCGTTCCGTTGGGTGTTTTGTACATTTCATGCTGCCTTTCTGAGCAGTACATCCTAAGTAACTGACAAGCTCTTCTTGTTTCAAGTTGATATATATATATATATATATATATATATATATATATATATATATATATATATATATATATAGTCTATGATGACACTTATTCCTCAGATAAAGCACGTCCTTAGACCACACTGAGAGTAGTTCAGAATATATTATACCCAAGCTGCAGTGCGTATGTTTGCCTTTTCGTACATGTCGACACAGAAAATGAATGATTTTACGTACAGCTCGTCTGGGGAAAATGAAGCTTTCTGATTGGCTGTTCGATGTCTGGATTGTCCGGATATGCATGAAATGTGTGAACTAGGCTCGCATCTCGGGTTTTCGCTAATAACACGTCAAAGTAAGGTTTAAATTTTTGGTATAGAGATACAATAAGTAGTACTCTGTACGCAATTTTAACGACGACTAATAGTTAGCAGTGACGGATGTATTTTTAAAGCCTGCCAAGTTATTTCCTATGCTGTATCGTGACCAAATGCGTATATAGAAGTAAAACACTAACAACAGTTTTTTGCTACTTCAGTTAAACAAATTCAAGATGGCGGCGGATGTTGTATCTTAACAATTACTTTGAAGACCAGTACCAGTTATCTCTATGCTAATAACAAAGAGAAGTGTGCAAGAAATAACTTGTGGCATGAGGTGAACTGAACTGTTGAATAAATTAATGTTGTTTATTTTCTGTAAACGTAAATTATCGGTTGTTTATATGTTTGGCGAAGTTCTAGTTGTTTTAATTATTTATTTTCGGTTGTGGCGATGAAAACCGTTTATTCGTCTAGAAAAGGACATCGCTAATCTGATATTAACAAACTGTAGTGTAGTGTTGAGTGTTGTCTTGTGGTGGAGAGACAGCCAGTGTTGATACTAGCGGTATTGTGTATATGCTGGCGTCTCAGCGTGTGTGCTGGCAGAGACATGGGGAGGGCAGCAGTGTGAGGCTAGTTGTGGTCCAGAGAGGAGGGGAGACTCCCAGACGGCCACAGATAGTTAGCTGTGATGTTGACCGTGAAATGAAGCCATTATCCTGCCAGACAATACACGTCTTGTAGCTAACACACGACATATACCGTGGCTGACTGCGTGGTTATCTCCTACCTGGGTCTGCCTTGCATCTACTAGTTACCTCCACTGTTCCTGCTCTGACTACCAATCACAAGTCAGCAAGTTGCTTACACCAGCCGTCACACACTAGCGCACTTTTCTCTTGGAGCTCGAGGGTAAGCAAGACTGACTGCCATAGCTGCATTTTAAAGCCATTTTCTTCCAAAATTTTCCTCTTTTAAAGACTTTCGATATTACTTAGGTGAACGTGGAAACTGAGTTACACGAAACTACTCACGATTAAGCAGCCAGCCACTGAATTGTGTTTTATGAAAGGTTTTACACGTGGTAGAATGCAGTTTGTTATCAGTGAACTAATTGTGTAGCTGCGTGGCTGATTAAGTTTCCTCAACACGAGGGCTTAGTCCAGTTATACATAATTTTCTTAGAAAAATACCAAATTAATTTTTGACGTGTTGCATAAATTTTTCAGCCGACGAAAACCTTGTTGGATAAAACACACTTCTGTTTCGCCATAAACACGAGCATGGTTGAATGTAGCAAGTTTTAGTCCCGAAGACCAGCACACCCTCCTTCCGCCCGCATTGAAACTGTACTCGGACGAGTGAATCAATGCACGGCACATATCCTCTTATCTTGCGACTCCTCTTGATGAATTTGTGCCTGTGCTAGCATAATTACTAACCATGGCTTTCTGCCGGTAATCCATTTAAAACTTGTCCTCTTCGCCAATCAGTGTTCGCCCAGACCCAGTTTTAATTAGGCCTTTACCCAGGCGGCACCTTATGGGTCATCGGAACCTAATCTTTCTATCATCTTTACTGCCTTTTACTCCTGCTCCAGTTGTCTTAGCCACTGGTCGAAATCTTCGAGTCGTTTTCCAATCTTTGTAGCAAAGTTGTTCCACTTCTAAAAAAGTCTCTGTTTTCCAGTATAGCTTTCAAGTCTACATTAACTATCCAATACTCTGTGCTCCACCGTGTCGTCTGTCCCATCATGCTTTAGCCTTGAAGTTGCCATGTCCTGTCATGGGTTTTGCCCTGTAGTGGTTTACTGTTATCCAGTTTTGCTTCATCTGTCTTCCACGTCAGGAAGAAACTCGAACGTTATTCATCCCTTCTCTGAAGTTTCCCAAGTTGACTGCCAACCTAGCAAGGTTTGTTCTCTTGCTATTTACTTGTCTTCCTTCTTTGCCGCCGGTGTTGTTCGGACAATAATCCTCTTTCTCTGACCAGCAGATCCGCAGGCAACACCCCAGCCAGGACAGGGAACGCATTATTCGATGTTGAGGCATACGCCTTTGTGATACAACAGTGCCGGCCTCCGAGCAGTTGACTATAGCAACTGTTTTTCTCTGCGCATGGTTGGCATGAGAGCATGCAGATAAGACGGTCATATATTGTTCTATACGAGGTTACATCTCACTGGTGAATGTGTTGTGTATAAGCATGCTCTGTGTGAGGGTGAAGTAAGGTACATCTACATAGACAGTGTGACATCTACTGTCATATATATATATATATATATATATATATATATATATATATATATATATATATATATATATATATATATATA
>PNEQ01064981.1:0-16181 GCA_003012365.1 Medauroidea extradentata
GAATTCTTACGGTCAATCCGAGGACTTCGAAAAAAATAAAGAAAATAATATTTTTACACACTATGTTGACTGTAGAGCGTGAATCCGAGGTCTTTCATTCCGAGGACCTGAAGGAGGTCCTCGGATCGCAAAACGTCCTCGGAGTCACGTCGAAATATCACACAGGAGTCCTCTTATCATACACTAAGTACAGCCACACCAACACACACACACACACACACACACACATATATATATATATATATATATATATATATATATATATAATACAAAAGTATTTTAAAGGAAGTTGTTATAAGTATTTAATACTTTCTGCAGTACTCTCATGATCTTGAGCCATGCATCATCCAGCGCAGTAATTGAAAGTAAACAACCATTCGACAGTCCCTATAGACGTGGCTTATCCCTCTTATAAGGCCTCTCGTCTAAAACCAAACACATCAAGTTCTCACTACATCCGCTCCTTCCCTCCACACACTTCTTCCCCCGATAGTCACGCACTGGCGATATCTCTACTCTACACGCGTTCTGATAAGCTTCAGTACGTTAGACGACGTATATCACTTCTTGGTAAACTCCTACGTTGATTCTACGCGTCACACTTAACATGTCTGTATCACATCGCGTTTGACGCCTTCAATCACGTCTGTCTGGCAGGAATGTGCTAGTATTTGAAATTAAAACAAAAACATGTTGTTACGAAATTAATATGCTACATTATGATGTCCAACAAGTTTATTTTAAGGTAAATCGAACAAAGTCTTTGCTTGGCGCATAAACGTTGTTGTAATGTCGCTGGAACGTAATTTTTACACGGAACTTATAAACGTGTTTCCAATATGTTGATCTATTAGAAGAGCACACATGACAAACATACCTTCCATGTTTTCGTTTATCAGTATCATAATCTTTGTAAAACTCAATGACTGAAATCTGTTGCTTAATTTTCCCCTTTTGAATCAATACTGAAATTCGTTCAATACTAATCTATACGCCTGACTTTGTGCCATACTTTCCGCACGTTAAACTGTAGAAAAAAGAAAACTTCTGAAAAATTATTAGAACCACGCGTAAAATTAATACTTGGTTTAAAGCGATATGACTACTGGCACCTGCATATGTCGTTTGTATTGATACAATTCGTTTTCTTTGATCGGGTAAAACGTATCAGGCGATGATGACATATCTTATTCTCTGAGGCATTTCAGTGTAAATATTTGTAGCAGTCTGAGCAACGTAATATTTCACTGAAATTCTTACACAAATTTGTTAGCATCTGTACTATATATGTAGTACGATTAAAAAAGTTTTTAAAGAAATAAGTCACAATATTGGGATGTTATAAGAAATTTCAGAATTAATTTTGTTTTAACAAAAGAACACGTAAATGATTCTGTTATAAATGTGATAGCCAATTTTCCAATGAATTTAGACTATACTAAAGTTTGTGTTTAAGAGATCTGTACGAATCAATTGATTAGAACTCTTAAGTAATTTTTGTGTTTTCAAAAATGTTCGTAATTGAAACGTTTCTTAAAAATAATATAAGCTCTCAAATAATAATTGGCTGTGATTCATTATCGGTAGATCATACTTTATCCTGGTAGGAATAATCTTAGCACTGTAATTGGTTGACTACTTCTCACATTAAAGAGTACACACAGTAAAGGCTCTATCCGCAAACCAAAAACATATTATTCTAAAGTATACGTATATAAAACATATATTTCTTCTTTGAATAATGGCTAAGTTATAATATAAGTACCACTAAGTGGTCACCAATAAGTTAATATATCTATATATATATATATATATATATATATATATATATATATATATATATATATATATATATATATATACTGTGTAATGTCGTTAGTACCACTATCAAATACCAGTCTGTAAAAACGCCTAATAAATTCGTTATATCACATAAATTCATTGAATGGTATGTATTAATTATATTGATGGATACAGAATATTTTATTTGTGTTTGTATAGAGTTACATTTTCCTCGTTCACATTCGTTAGCATTGACGGTTCTATCAATATGATAATAATCATACGTATGCATAAAATGTCAATTTAATTAAATGTATGCAGGTAATAACTAGATTAAACCCAGCTAGCATTTAATCTGACTAAATACCCCCCTCTTCCCAATATTCCTACACAATGTTAGCAGGCATTTTAAAGGTGCAGTTTTTCAGCTTTAGCTCCTTAGCCGTCTGTACGTTTACTATTTCATAGCTATTATTGTGTTTATATTTATTAATATTTAGTGTCACTTTAATTACTCTCCCTGTTCTTGTTTCCTTACTAAGCATATAAAGCTGATTTTTTGTACAAACATTACACTTGGAAAAACAAATTTTAAAAAAATCAGAATTCTTAGGAACTAAACATTCTGTTGTTAGTATAAATTTTCCATGTTGGTCTTTCCAGTCCCATACACTCGGAAAACATTAACTTACTGTGGGTTATGCATGTTAAATATATTTAATTGGGCTCATTAAATTTACACAATTCGCTTCTTGATAAAAAATCATTTTATGAAATAAGAACACGAAAATATTGCGTATTAATGAAAACATTTCATAAACTGCATATGTTTAGATATTTATAATGTTTATATTTGTGATTAAAAATACTTATTTGCTCCCAGTTTTCAGGTAGTAGAGGAAAAATACAGATCGTTCCATTAAAAAGCACGAAACGGCTCACCGAGAGGATAAAAAATTTTATTGCTGTACATGTAGCTTGAACAGGTAGTAAGCCACATATAATAATTTAACGTGTAGCACTCTACCAATGCTTCAGCCAGAACACGGAAATGAACATCGCTATGAAGAGTGGGAGATTACATAGCAGCTGTGTTAACTTTATGTTATTCCACCTTGTTGGGCTAATGAGGGCGACTGGCTTCATGTAGCACATAATGGCAACTCATCACCTTTAGCCGTGCAGAAAACTTTGTGCAAATAGTAATATCTCTCATTTGACAACAACCTAAACAAATGAAATTGTTGACACTTTGTTAAGAGTAATCGAAAACATACGGACAATGATTTGCGAAGTTTATATTGCTAAATAGTTAGTATTATTGTAAAATTGTTGCATGTCATAAGTGATATATTGTATAAAGATACGCCGTTTAGAATATTCATAGCGCTTTTGTCGCACCTCATTATGTTTTTTTAATATAACACTATCACCAGAATAGTGTATTAAATCAAAATCACCCACACTGGCATGGCAACTCAATACACTTACATCTATAAAACCGTACAGTATGTTTCTCATTAGGTAAACGATTTGTACTAATTTATTTGGAAGCTATTTTACTTTTGCCCTTTATTACCAGAGTTTATAGATTTCACTGTTTTTTTTTTTTTTTTCAGAAACATATGTCATGTAATCATACGAAGTTAGTCTATGTTTTCGCTGAAAATTAAAATTAAGTTTATATACAATAAAATTCTAAAATATAAATACTGCAGCTAGATAATTATTTTATGGAGAAGGTAATAAATGGCTCTAATGTCACGTTACTTTCAAAACTTTGTTTTCTGTAATTCTACATAATCTGCGTAGGAATGTCCGCATATTGTTACCACTTGAAAACAGAACATATTTTTTTTTCGGTTAACGATATTTGAAACCGTGGTGTTTATGTCTGGCTCATTAATTGATATACGCTAAACTTTGTTACTTCGGGAACAATTCACCTGTTTACTTACTTTTGTTTATCTTTTACCGTATTTTACTTATTAAAAATATATTTCGGTGAAATATAAACTAAAAGAAATTTATTATGAACATATTGGAGATAATTTTACTCTTGAATATATCAGACTAAAGAGTTCATCAGTTGTTTTTGAGTCCTCAAATTTGGTAGTTGTTCAGCGTTAATACAATCATAGTGTAAACGATTGAGCTGTTTGTTAATAATTGGATAAATAGCAAATTCTTTACTAGCCGTAGCCTAACAAATGAGTTCCTTATTCAAGTAAACGTCTATTTTTTCTGACCTAATAGCTAACACAATTTCATATGACAATAATTTTATGATAGTACTGGTATTTGAGATAAAGTTAAAATCCCCCGCAATATTGCAATTGCTGAAAATTACATTAGAGCAAATCTATAGTAAGTAAAATACAGTATTTTCTATAGCAGAGGTAGTTCAGGAACAAATAGATACACGTTATCAAGGAATAATGAACGCTACATAAATATTTATTCTGAGGCATATTAAAACAAATATGAAAAAATAGAGCACATCACATCAAGTCAAAAAAAGTATAACGCACAATCATGTACAATTCACAAAATTAAATATTAAAACCCTATCAAACAACTGGAAATGACTTCTACACTCTTCATATTTTCGCCACTAACAGTTAAATCTGCTAAGAATCTAATTTTACTCATATCATGAAGTTATAACGGCACGATGAGAAGTCAAGTGACGTTTGCGTATGGGCAATAGCTCACTTGGATTATGTGTCAATAACCCCCCTATGGTATATACGTTCTGTGCTAATAAAACACGTCCTTAAAATGTTTTTAAGTGTAAAAGTTGAAACATAACAACTATGCTTAAACGTTTTATTAGGGTCGAATAACTCACTTTGGAAATAATAATTTACTGAGAATTAAATTATTTCATTATATTAGCACTAAAAAAGTTTAACACTTTCCTTTTTAACAACAGAAACTCGTTCTACCAGGCAAGAGACATTGATATAGCTTATAGATATGTTTTGTGACAGGACTGTAAACACAAACGTACGTAAACCCTAAATCTGTATCAGTGGAATTTTCACGTTTTTAGTAAGTTGCAAAGTCTAACCTCAAGCTCTTAACTCTTTACTTTCAAAGCACAGTCATGTTCATAATTAAATATTTGCCTTATATTGAGACTGTTACGCTAAATCATGTCCCATCTTGCAACACAAAATCATACGCCATGTGTTGGGGATTGACCACTTGTCACGTCTAACGCATTTTGGTTTTGAATATTATTCAGTCAGACTTCTCAAAAATTGCTCACAGAAAAGAGTTCAAATAACACAACAGTGTTGTTAATTTAGAAGCGTTCATTAAAACTAACTAAAATGCCTCATAGTGGCAGTTCGAAAATAAATTCAGGGTGAACCCTTAATTACTTAATGAAAGAAGAGTAAGACACCAAGAGCGTTTCTAGAGTTGAAAGACCTCCATTGTATAAAACACTTTTTACAGATTATTTGCTTAATACCAAGAGCAGTGGAACATATTTAACTTAAAAAATGTCTGAAATCGGCTTTTGTGGCACACAGCTCTCACAACTATCTGTTTCGGAAAAGTGTTCCTTGCATTTTATTCCTACATTTTGCTCAAGTAATCACGGGTTGGAGTTGGACGATATGTTTCAGACTCGTCGTGCATATGGATGTGTTTCTGTGTTGTTTATTTTGCGTGTTTTTGTTTGCTAATTTACGCGTGTATGTAATTACGTGTTTGAAACATGTTTTAAAATTGTCCTCTCTTTCCCTCACAAACCGTTCAGACCTTCTCGAAATAACGCTTTAAAATAATTACGGACATTACAGACACAATTCCGCAAACAATTCGAATTTGATATACGAAAAATATGTTCGTGTTTGTTTGCAAGCTAAAGAGACGTGATAGTATTGCAAGTATTTATTGACATATTTAACTTAAAGATTTTCAAGAGTAACGTCATATAAGAGCATTTAAGTGTAAACAATTCATAACCAAATGTTTGTACGAAATAGTGTTAATTTTGTACTGACTACTTTATTCCTCTAATCAAAGATTTTAGCATGCTTATTTTTCCCGTAACTGCATGTAAAAGTCAAAATGTACATGGTACGTCATCACACACCAACAAAATATAACATGCCAATTGAAATAAAATAATTTTCACTGAAATGAGATTGTCACTGACTACTTGTTAAAGTAATGAAAACATAAAACCACTTTTAATTAGTAAAAAGAAATCATGTTACTTAATTTACAGCAAATTTACACAATTGCATAAATAAGTAGTCTCTTTTTATATTTTAAGTAAGTAACCCGTGATACCTTCTGCCACAGTAAATTGTTTTATTTCCATATTCCAATGGTTTTACTTAGATGTACGCTGCGGTAACATGCAAATTTTGAATTTAACATGCTCTTGTGGAGTTACTGAAAAATTTCCCAAAAGGGAACAATTCAGACTATGTAAAGCCTACGAAACTAATATTGCTTGTACAAATATAAATTAATGCTAATTCATTCATTTGAACGGCCTTAAATGCTTAGCAAAAGCCATTGTCTAATATAAAATGTGGCAAAATAAAAAAAATATGGGTATGTTTATTCCAATCTAAAAACCAAAATGCTAGCATCATGTTGCGGCTATTTTTCCAACAGCACAACAAAGCATCACAAATTGTGTGCCATTATTTCAGTAAATAATTATTTTTAACTTACATTTTCATTTACAAAGTGGTTGAACGACGTTACGCCATAAATTTCTTCATTTTGTTGTGATAAGTAATAAAAGGAAATTGAATTCGCTTAGTCAAATCATTGTACCATGGTCTTCGTCTAACAAAGGCGTGTAAAACTATATAAAATACCATCATCAAACACAAATTTTTAAATCACACGCAAATACGTATTATCATTGCGTGTTTTGGTATTTGAAATTTAAAATTTTTGATAAAAAATCGGACACAAAGTACTGAAGATAACAGAGGGATCGGTTTTAATAGACATGTTTGCACTTATTTTCTCAAGTATTTTTACGAAAATAGTGAACTATTGATAACGTTTCCCTTGTTTTTCTTCACTGAGGAAACATCACTTGACATTTGTCGAGAATGCAGGAAGAGAACAGAATACGCCACTCTTACAAACAAGTATTTGCTTTTGTTACCCTCCTCTGCTAGAATACTCCGGAATAAATGCTATTGATATATTCTTTATTGAGAAGAACGAGAGCGCTTTAGAAATACAGAGCAAAAAGCTCTCAACAACGCCCGACTGAAGAGAGGCATCAGTTGCGGAACACAGCCTCGCACAGCTCGAGGTTATATTCTATGGCAGTTTACGTTGAAATATACACTCGTTTTCGTCTATCTCTGGTGTAGATATCAGGTTTATTTATTGTGATCGTCTTATATATGTATGTATATATATATATACACACCAGAGATAGACATATACAGTATGAACATTATAGTAAATGCATTAACGATAAATTTCATCTTTTTTTAAGTCATATAAATGTATTTTAAACACTAAAAACGTTTTTTTATGCTATATTATGTGTTTTTAGAGTATTTGTATATTTTACCGTATTTTTAAAAACCCCAACGTAATTTATTTAATATGATAGTATGGCGATTCTACGCCGATAACGAGTCACTAATTAATATCAAATAGTTTTATCCAGAGTTTTAATTACAGTAAATGTAATTATTTTAATTGCTGATTGTTATTTTATTAATACCTGAGTAATAATTTCACTATATTTTTGTTTACTTGCAATATGTAACACGTTTTCACTATTTTAATTAAGGATTGGAGATTACGAATTAGTAGTCCTTAGTTTGCTACAGGGACTTTTTGGTGGCTTCTTCAAACTAAAGGTGACGGATTAATTTTACGCCCTAAGTAATCGTTTAAATTTGGACCCATCCTAAGTATAGGATTTGAGATAGTGCCACCAAAAGCTAGTAAATAATGTAGGCTCGCCGACCATTAAAGAAGAGGGTCGAGCGATAGGAACTACAACAGTAATTTAATAGTGAACATGAAGAAAAGAAGAGGACGCCGTTATAAGCCATTTTGGCCAGCTAAGGGAAAATTAGAACATTTCTTTGTCACCCAATATTTCGTATTTTACTGCAAATAATTTGGTGCCAAACTACTTTCAACGGCTTGTAAGTGTTGTAATGATGATTAAGTTGAACTTTTCTAAAACGTAAACTATTTATTTCTTGATTTGGACGTTTTTTTAAAGGATAACTATATATCTGTACCGATAAGTCCTGGGAGAATTAATCTTTATATTTGAGCAGCCGAGTATTTGAGACTTTTAAGTTAAACTGATATTTAAACCCTGAAAATAATTTTTCAATCATTCGGAGTGCTACTATTTTATTCGCAATTATTCATTTGAACATTGGAACACTAATTTCAGAACTGTGTGATTTTTAATGCTATGTTTTAATTTTTAATTTCAGTAAGTTTCCTCTTATGATATCAGACCTTTTTCTGATTGTAAAATACATAGTTTCTGAACTCATAATTATGTTTCACTTGTCTTGTGTGTTCTGTTAATGTGTATGCTCAGGTGTTATTCTCTACGCGCCTACAGTACCTTGTAACTTAAACACCTAATCACTTTAATCTTAATATATAAAATGAAGTGTCCTGACTGACACACTCACTCACTCATCAACGCACAGTCCAAACCGCTGTACCTAGAACCATGAAATTTTGAGGGAAGCTTCCATTTGCCCCGTAGGCACCCACTAAGAAAGAATTTTTCGAAATTCGATAAATAAGGTGGTGAAAAGGGATAAAATGTGTTTTAAAAGAAACCTTGATATCTCATTAACCGGGAATGCTATCATAATTTTTTCCTTTTCATAATATTGCTTAAGGAAATGCATATACGCAAAATTTTCGATTTGGCAAATCGAAAATTAAGGGGGTGAAAAAGCCATAAAATGTGTTTTTTATTAATCCGTGATTTCTCCTAAAGGATTTCTGTTAGTGAGGTGATTTTTTCTTTAAAATGATACTTAAGTAAATATCTAAAAAGTGTTTTTACAATTTTTTGAAATTCGTCCTTGAAAGTTCTTAAAAAAATTAAACGTGTTTTTTAATTAATCTCACTTATCTCCTAAACCAGTGGAAATATTGAAATGGTTTTTGCTTTAAAATAAATCTCACGGAAATATTAAAAAATGTAATTCCAGGATTTTTCGAAATTCGTCCTTGAAAGCTGTTAAAAAATAAAAAGTCATTTCAAATAATCATTTGTACCGCTTATACCCGTTGAGATATCGAGATAATTTTTTTATAAGAATGAAGCTAATGCAAATATCTACAAATCAAATTCAGGTTTTTATGAAATTCGAAAATTAAGTAGGTGAAAAGCAGTAAAATATTACAGTCTCCCGAAAAAAGTGGATGATCACGGAGAAATAATTCGTTTTTTTTTTTGCCAACCTACTCATAAATAATACCTCTTTGAACTGTAGCCACTACATACGAAAGAATAATCACGGCATGCCTTTAACATTCACTCAGGTATTGTATAAAGTTTGTGGTGTGGAAGGGGTGAAGTTACGGGTTCGTATCCCGTGCAAGACTTTGCGATGGGAATTACTATGACATCATACAAGCATATTGCGCGAGCTCTTTACGCTGAGCTAAGACAGTTAATTATATTTCTCTGTTATTGAGTACACTGACCGTTAAATGCCTTCATCACATATTTTATCCAGAGTTACTGTTTACATTACATAATTTCATGCGGGCAACGCCGCAGCCGGCCGGCTAGTAAATATATATTTTCATCATAGTACCCATATAAACATTCAGTAAAGTAAAGTACACTACTATTAAGTATTCTCTTTTCGCCACATGGTACATCGAGCATTTTTGAAGACTGTCTGTGTGGTACAATTATATATATTAGTGCTGACACAAAAGTTAAATTTGAGTACGGCATAATTAATGTCTCTCTTTGATAAATACACAAAATGTTATGTTTATAAATAAAAAGCGGCAGAAAATATTTGTTAGCCGACAGGGAAATTATTCAAGTTTCCCAAGTGTTCACTTCATCGCGAACCAACTGTATTATAGTTCTGGTGGAAGATGTAGTAAAGTGGGGCTTGTGTGCTATACAGCAGTAATACTACCTGTCATTTTCACCCATTACTTGCAACATACCAACAAAGTGCTGGAGGACTGGAAAATGTGGGGCCTTGTGTTAATGTTATGCATCATATATGTAGCTACAGCTACACGTGTAAAATGTTAATTTTAAGTAATTCTATAAAATGTTAAAAAATGCTATTTATTTCATAAATGTAGATACAGTTTAAAAAATTTAATTTTACAAAGTAAAATATCTAAATACTGCAGTGAACTGTTACATATTTACCGTATGTTGTACCAATGATTTAAAATATTTAGTGTGACTGGATTTAATTGCAAGGCAGTCTAGGCGGTTCACAAAACAGTACTGCAAGTTTTTAGTCACATGTTGCACTTGGTATAGTTAATTGTGACCCAAAAATAAGCAAATTTCTAAGTGGTGCAACAAAATATCTTCCTCAGACTCCAAAGCGGCTTTTTTTGTTAGTATTCAATTTGTTTCAAAATTTTGTTATTTCAAATAAACTAGTACATTTTATGTTGTAATTACAGCATTTCTTAAGAAGTTTTTTTTTACTGAATCGCAAAGTAAATGTTGTACATCTCCAGTATATTCCTAAACGACCAAATTTAATCAAAATGGATCATCAAGTCCAAAGGTCACAAAAGCGTTATTACAGTGCGTTAAATCCTTTAGCGTGGATTTTTTTGTAATATTAACCAACGTATAATACGCATTAGTATGTTTATTAATGACAATGGTTTCAATGCATATTTATCAAACACCAGAAGAAAACGTTACGTTTAGGAAAACCGTAAAATTAAATTCGCATTAAAACGCCACCACTATCAGACTCGCCCAGTTAATAAAGTTTAAATATAGATATATCAATTGTTAAGCTTAGCAATCTAGTTAAATGCTCCGGAACCATGTTTCCTGGGACTAGGTTATCAAAATATGTTATTTCTTGTTGCGCAGGTACCTTATAGCTTATAAGTTAAATGAAGATTAATGTTCAGAAGTTTACATCTACAACTTGTTTACTGTCAAAATATACTCAGAAGTATCAAATTAACAAACGCTAAATATTCTCAATCGATCTAATATTAGACTATTCAAGATTAATGCATATGTTTTAGTATATTATCCAAAATACCGGTTTTGATTGTTTAATTTACAGCGTCTGTTACAGAAATGCGTTTTACTTAGGTACATTTAACACAAATAAATTAGCATATGCAGGACAATCACATTTTAGGATAGCGTCCATTAAAATTTTCATCTAGAAGAAATTTTGTTTGCAATTACATAAAAATACTGAAATATGTATGACCACTCAATTGCCTAATCGCGTTAAAGAGACTGCCTTCAGTTTGAATTTGGATCTTATAGAATGAAAAAGTACTATACTGTGGCAGAGTTATTTCTAAATATTTTATTATACAACATTACACTTCTTAATGAGTTTTGATTTATGCCGCTTTATTCCTGACAAAATTATTGCGGATAAAATTGATTTCTGTCGCTGCAATTTTAGAGACACAATAACAACACTTTATAATTTTAACTAACGGCGTCCATACAGAAATTTAACGTTTCTAAAATTCATGATATATTTTTATCTGAGTGGCAACCTGAAGAGAATGTATGTATACATATATAAAAAAACCTATTTTCTAGTTCAATAAAATTGTGAGCCATTCTAGAGTAAATTAAAGTCTTCACAAGTTATCTTTAGACATTTAGCTTTACTTATTAAGTAAAATTATTCGGAAAAACCGTAGAGAAAAACAATATTGCCAGTGCAATAAAGAACGCACTTCCTTAAATTGTTCGATAACTACGATTTTTCATTAACTAAAAAAAAATAAATGTTATTGTTTAAGTAACGCGATTCGATATCTCGCATCCAGTCTACTGATTTAAAATTGCAAATATGAACCTATAGGTACTACAGCAAATATTAAAAATAACTTTCATTTGCAGCACAACATATTTTCTATTAATTTATCCAGTTATATATTATGATATATTTGTTATTACTGGGCAATAGGTGTTAACTATGAACAGTAAAATTCTTTGAAAAATAATCACTGTCCGCTACTGCAAATAATTGATCGATGACGTTAATGACAGCCTTACTCTTTGCTTGGTTGACAGCGAATTATCTATTGTAGTTCCACATATTTATATGGTTAAATAAAATAACGAATTATTCAAATCGTAACGCATATATTTTCAATTTATCTAATTCAGCAACAATTTCACCAACAAATTTATCATAGCCTACCTACCACACAGTTTAAACTTTCTTCACGCAAACATAAAGAGAAGTGTCTTGCTGCTGTCAGCTGTCTGCTATGTTTACTAATAGTGAGTAACCAATTCATAATTTCACACACAGGTGGAGTTAGCAGTCATTAAACAAACATACACGCACAGGTCATTATAATTTGTATTATTAAATGCAAAATTCTTTTACTTAACATATATAAATAATACAACAAATTGTTTGTAAATATAAGTGCCAAAATGTGTGAGTTAGTGAGGTTTGCGTTTCACTGACAATGGTGTTATAATAATTACTGTTTATGTAACAAGTGAAACAATGCATTCTTTTTCTAGTTAAAATACTTTGTTCACAAAGGTTTTTGTAAAATGAATTGTTGATTAAATTATGGTTTAATTATATATAATGTTGTTTATATAAGGTTGTGTAAAGCAAATTGCGCTCCTATTTTTACATTTTCATTGCTCACGTCATAATCAACCGAAATGCGTGTTTTAGCGTCACGAATTTGTGAGAAGCTAATGTTCTTTCTGACATCCAACAAAATCCTGTCAAATATTCTACTTCCTATATTCCGGTACCATAGCAGAATATCGGCACTTTGCATATAATCTGAGCGGAATCGCACTGATGGTATGATTATTCATGAATTTTAGAGGGTTTATTTATTTTCCCCGGTTTTATGACATAAGGCTTAGTAACGGACAGCTTACATACTATGTAAATCTAAGTAAACGACACGAACATACGTGTTCACGCTCGTATTCGAACCCAGGAACTCTGGTACAATAGGCCGTCATGCTATTAGTTACGGTACTGAGGCCGGCCTGATGCTACGGACAGTAACCTAATATAACCTTCATATTTTCTATTGAAATTTATATACTAGTCATTCTCAAAACAAACACTTTAAGGTCCAAGAACTACCAGCATTTAAGATTTTATTTAATCAACAGAAAAATATAGCCAAAACAGCATAACTGTTTATTTAAACAGTAGCATGTAACAGATAATCACGGAAATTAAGAAACTAATAAAAATCATTTAATTACTTGATATGTAAAATTCTTTTAATTATTTTACACATTTTCAAACACCGAAATGGGAATTATTTCATCTAGTAAATTACATCTGCGTTTTATTTAAAAGTGTCTCTAATCGTATGATTAATTATATTTATTTAAATCTATTTCCAAAGTACCAAACCTCACCATTGATTATTTAACTATTTGACAGTTAATTAGGTTTCTCCGGCGTCGGCCTTTCCCATTACAATAACCATACTTGTATTTACATTAGGTGTTGCCAGCAAAGGGAAGTTTGTAATTAACATTAACCTTGTGGTTTAGAGGAATCACTTCGACTTACTGTATAAATTGAATATAGGTTCTTGGAATCTCCCTTTGTTCAATCCGTCAATAATAAAGAATTTTTCTTTGGATATTTGTATTTCCTAACTTTGTGTGTTTGTGTGTGCATATATATGCAATACAACAGTCGTACATTATATTACGCATCTGAGAATACTGACGTCTTTAATTTAATTTATTCTATTGTAAAAATAAATTGTTGTTTCACACATTCTTAGTTGTCCTAAAAAATAGAGTGATGAAAACCAAAAATCGTTATTTTGTATTCTGGAATCATTGTCTGTATATAATGGTTTGAAGTTTTTAATAAAATAAGACTATCAGATGACTTTAATCTGCCGGTAGTTATTAAAAAGGAGCATTTAGTATAGCAGCTGTAAATACAATTTATTTCTTACTTACTTACTTGAAATAGTATATATTTGTGTAAATATATTCTAGTTATTCAACAGTTAAACATTGACTGTTAATTGCATTGATATCGCTTCCATAAAAACTTATCTAATTATTCTGAAAGCAATATGTGTTGACATTTAATTAAATTAATTTGTTTTAAAACTCAAATAACACAGTGGCTGGAAGTAATTAAATTTCAGATGAACAATGGGAGCAGAAAATAAAAGGTTTCACACAATCGTGAGTTGATTAGTTCAATGTTTGGAAGCTCTGCAGTGCTGTTCGTATAATCAACTCTGTTGTAGGGCGTCCCATTCCTAAACGTCAACTTATTGTGACAGGCGACATTTCTTTGGTTATTGCTTTGCTTTGTAATAATGTATGTTACTCAGAGATGGAATTCACTTTTGCTGACAGTCGTAAAATGGCAAGTCTAATTAAAATTCGGATTTTAACAGTACAAATACTTTCAGTTAAATGGAAAATAAATTCCATTTAAAGCAACTTAGGATCAAGTCTTTTAAATAATCAAAAGCTTAATGCACGCATTACAGTATTTTTTATCTTTAACGGCTAAGCTGAAATGAACTATATATGTAGTTGTAAGGATATAGAAATATAACGGAATATAAATATTAATATTTTCAATTATTTAACTCTTCAGGATTAACAGAGTAGGGCTACACTTACTAAATATAAAAAAGAGCTTTAATTTCGTTTTCAATAGTGAGTAAATATATCGTCTGTTGTTTATTTAAAAAACAAATGGTGCACACCAATTGATTCGTCAAAATTGACAGTTACATAAAGAACAAAAAAATTATCGCTTATTCACAAAGAACTAGTATTGCTACATTAATAACCGTGCACGGGATCAAAACCTACATACGCATACCGTATTAATATGTTTATTAAACTAAAGGAAAGAAAATTTATTATTTTTATAGATATAGGTAAAAAAATTAATTAGTTATTATGAATGCTGATCAATTCAGCAGAAACCTATAAAGGAAATTTTAATTATTTCTAATAAATTATTAAACATTATATATATATAATCACTTGTAAAATAAATGTCCAAAACCATTAAGTATAGTACAGAGTGAAAAAAATATTTGAACATAGGCCTAATAATTTTGCCAAAAATTCTATTAAATAAAAAAATAGAAACTTAAGAATGTAAGTTCAGTTTATATTGTAAAATACGTACTATTAAATATTAATAAATTACTATGAATAGAAAGTATCCTAATTTTTATTGCAAAAAAGGAAAATTTAGGTTACTCCTCTATTTTTCGCGGTGACTATTTGCATGCTGAGTTAATCCACGGTTCTTATTATATTTTATTACAAAATATCCTGTGGCATATAAGTCAAACCAAAAATAAGTCGCACTCGTGTACCTGAACTTTTTGTGTCGCGACCTGATGACGGGAATGATTCCTGTTCTCGGAACGTTGTTCTGTTGTATGTCTGGTAAACTACTGTGTTTTGATTCGTCTCGTTGTTGTGTCCCATGCTGTTGTTCTTGTCTGATATAATAGTGAGTAGTATGATTATGCCGGTTCTGGGACATGGAGCCGGAGTGTGGATTTCAGCCGAGTGTGGATTTGTCCGCCATGTTGTGACGTCACGTCCCCGACCGCCATGTTGGATGACCTTGACCTTTGACCTTGACCTTTAACCTTGACCTTGATCTTTCACCTCGACCTTGACCTTGAGTGACAAATTACCAAAATTTTCCAAAATTTCGAAAATTTCAAAAAATTTCAAAAATTCAAAATTTTCCAAAAAATTTCAAAATTTCAAAAAATTTCGAAAAAAATATTACCACCATCTTGATTCCGGACGCCATCTTGTTTCCGGCCGCCATTTTGGTGTTTCTTCCAAAAAAATTTCGATTTTGCATTCCATAATAACCCCGCACGTATTTAATAAATAAAATTTTTTATAATAAAACTTTTTATTAAAAAACATTTTAATAAAAAACTTTTTAATAAAAAACTATTTAATAAAAAACTTTTTATATAAAAATTATTTAATTAAATCAACTACTGGCACGTCTTACCCGGACGAGCTCCATCGACACACTGACGCCCCCCACCACTTTTTACTTGTATATATTAACTAAAACCCCCTCCCCCCAACCCTATCGCGTACTTTAATTTAATTGGCTGTTAGTCACGTGACGATTTCTCCCCCCTCCCCCCTACTTTCCCCTCTCACT
>PNEQ01064982.1:0-31311 GCA_003012365.1 Medauroidea extradentata
TAAATTGTAGAAACTCCTACACCGTACATCGTACACATAGACTTCACAGAACTTCCGGCATCCAGTTTTTTCAACATGTCCACTTTTTCTTGAATCGTAAGAACTTTTTTTTGCCGTTTAGCGGTAGTATCACTAGAAGGCGGTAACTTATGTTTACTTAACATTTTGATAAATCACAGCACAACTTTGCGGTCACGAGACAACACAGAAACAACTCGTTAGCTATGCCGTGCGTAGCGTGAACTGACGCGTCAGATAACACTGCGTGAGCATGCGCATGTCTGGCGAGCAAGTACAGTCGGGTGTGCACAAAAATAACCTCACGCGCCCGGGAATTAACAATTTTTTAAATCGTTGGAAAAATTGTTCCGGATAACAGGAGTTCCGGTTGTTAGAATTACGGATAAGGGGTGTTCTACTGTATTTTGTGCAGAATGTTTACTGTACTGTAGTGACATCCAGTCCTACAGTAATTTTGAGGTTATATAGGATTTCCCAACCTGGCTTCTTATTAAATTATTTATTTTGCTCTTATTTATATTTACAGTAAATATTTTCAGCTTGAAAGAGTGTCAAGAAACTATTTTTTTGTGTTTTCCAACAGAATATCCTCAAATTTATCTTATATGTATGTGGATCTCTTGTTTATATTTTACTTGGTAATTTATTACACAATATGGACATAGAAGAGTGAGATACGTAAATGGACAAAGACATTAAAATACATCATTTATAAATATTGACTTGTGTGAAGAAGATATTTCCCAGTTGATTGTTTACGATCTATAATGTAATGAAATGTTAATTTTGATTGAGAAGGCCAGACTTAGGTTTAAGTAATCTTTGGAAGTATTATGATTACAAGGAAAATTTTAGCTCCGGGATACAACTGCACATTGGTTGCTAGGAGAAACAGGAATATTTATTTTACGGACTGAAGAAGGATGACACCCATACAGAGCAAAGGAAGCCAGCAGTATTAAAAATATGATAATACATCTTGAGAAAATGAATTGGTGAAAGTTGGAATTTTGACTTTTTGATATTTGTTCCGAAGATCATTAGAAGATGGTAATGTTTTGTTGGATTGCAGGTACGCATTGAAACTAATATGAGAAATTTTAATTTAATTATATTATTTTTTTAAGATCCAACTATTAAATGTGACTTTTTGGCCTAACTCAAAAAATCCTGCGAATAAAATCATGGTGCTGACTAGTCGTGGATTTTTTTTTATTCTTCTGGCAAATATTAAAAATTAATTGCAAACATATTTTATTGTACTTTTTTGTAAATTGATTTTTTTTATTATGTAAAAGAATTTAGAAAGCAGCCTGCAATGAATTATAGGCTGGCCTTGCTCTGAATAGCTTGTTATTTTTACCACCCATCTATCTGCAGACGTAAAAGCAGTTGTGGTGGTGTCTGTGATGCCAGAACACAGACTAGACTATGAAAGGTTTTGTCCCTTTTAGCCTGGCCGCTGTGTGAGAATTTAAGCTGTCCCATGCAGAATGAAATCAGTACTACTACAGTACTCTTGAGAGATTGTGCATTATCAATGTTGTGTTAAATGTTTTTACTTCTTATTTTCGGATGTATAGTTTTAAACTATTTTTCTCATGCCAAATGTAAAACAGTTCACTGCACACTGAATTTAAAAATTTTTTCGTATGTGTGTTAGGATTATGCGGTTTTTCTGTGACTTTTATTAGTGAAATAACTTGAGCATTTTTGTCTAACTTCTGTATTAATTCATCCATTTCCTGAATGAAGTACTTGTTTCAAACGTGTCTTCAGTTCTACACCTTACTGATAACAGGCTGACAGGTACAAATGCACAAAAAACTTGTTACAATCTTTAACTATGTGACACTGAGTGAGTGGAGAGATTTTGGTCAGCACTTAACATCTAGGTTATTAGCGCTAGTGAGGGGTGACGTGATGTGAGATCAGAGCAGCGCCAGGTTGAAGGGGCAGGGGAAACAGGAGATCCCCTAGGAAGTCTGCCAACCATTGACATTGTCCGGTACGATTCACACATGCAAAAATCTGGGGACCAACCCTGCTAGTAATCGAACCTGGTTCACCTCGGTGGGAGTGAGTGAAGTGAGAGATTTTGGTCAGCGCTTAACATCGAGGTCTCCAGCATTGGTGAGGGGTGAGATGAGGTGAGTATGGAGTAGCACTGGAATGAATGGGCAGGAGAGACAGGAGATCCCAGAGAAAACCAGCCGACCAGTGGCATTGTCCGGCACGATTCCCACATGCGAAAATCTGGGGACCGACCCCGCTGGTAATCAAACCTGGATCGCCTTGGTGGGAGGTGAGAGGTCTGACCCCTCAGCCACCGCGGCCGCCACCTCGGTGGGAGACGAGTGTTCTAGTCACTGTGCCAACTGTGACCCGCTGTGTAATGCTGATGTTGTATTTTAACTCAAGTGCTTTTGAAGTTTGTGATATTGTATTTTTGTTTCTTGTTCATCTTGGGTTTGCTGTAAATCAACTGTATTCTTTGATTAATGACCTAAATTATATTCATTGGAGTACCAAAATACAGTAAGTCCTAGGTTTACGTCGGGGTTATGTTTCTGAAAATAGAAATGATGCAAAATGAGTCGAGTCTGCCGCCCACAGCTTACAATCGGCCGGAAGCGCGCGCGCACACAGACATGCCGGCGTGCTGTATTATCACATTTTTTCCGTGGCAAACGCTAGCTGCTTTTGCTGCCAGTAAGACCGTCACACGATCCTTTGCAGTTTTGAAACCAGGTGCAGTTATTTCTTCTTTGGCGATATAGGTTCTTGCCGGCATTATTTTTCCCAGAAAAGTACGGTTTCATCTGCATTGAAAATTTGCTTGGGCATGTAGCTACCTTCTTCAATAGTCTTCTCAAGTTTTGTAATGAATTCCTTTTGCTGCACTGGTGTCGGAATTTGCTGCCTCGCCTGTCATTTTTATGTTGTGGAAACTATACTTGGGCTTAAATCGCCGAAACCATCCACGGCTGGCAGTAAACACTTCATCCTTTAAGGTCGAAGTTCCTTCAACATTTTTTATTACCTCACAATAAAAATAATAAGGCTTTGTTTCGAATCGACGTTAAATTTACAGGGCAATTGTGCTGTTTCTGTGTTTCCATTCACACGGCAAGCATCTACCCCATTGCATTATGATGTGAAGAACTAGTCTTTGTAGCACTGACAGTGGACGACATTAAGTAGAAAGAAACTAACTCACAGTTAACTAGAACTGAGATATTCAAGGTCAAAGTTTCTAAGTGCTATGATTATCTCCAAATCGATTAATTTGTTGGTTGGTTCCTATCTGCTTAGTGCCGTCCAGTTTTGTCCATGTTTGCTCGAATTGTACGCACTGTGGTAGGCGGTAGCGCTAACACTTTACTAATGTCAACTGCCCTTTCGCCTTAATCAAAAAGTCGCCAAACTTCCATTTTCGTGGCTAACGAGACAGGTGTTCTGTTCTTATTTTTTGAAATAACAAACTTCGAAGATAAACTCCACAGTTTCGAAGCCATTTTGTAAAGTAATTAGCATTAATTGCAGTGAGCTGATACTGTACTGAAGCACGTTTAAAGCACACTAATTTAAACTGAAACAGTGATACGTTTATAAGGCCGAGATTACGAGAACTTCACGGTCACGTATCTCTGACAACTTTATCATGTTTATGTGTACGTAATCAATTGAGGTGCCATAATACGATCCTTCACGTAAACTGCAAGCAGGCAATGAAAAACGTCGTGGGAGAGCCTTGAAATTAACAGTCAAAAATAACATGATACAATAGAAGACATTAACTCCTCTGAAATGTGATTTGCTCCGGCGATCACGTGGTATAACTTCATGTATCACTTTATCTTAAAAGCTTGACATAGACAAGTTTTTGGTTATGTGAAAGTGAACGTAAATATAAATTGGCACGATCGTGATAGGAACCGTTCAAATGCGCTTGTCAAGGTTTTTCCTGCTTACATGAAAGTTAAATTAAAGTGAACGTGAAGGCATCTTAATCCCGGCCTCCACTTCCCAACGCTATGTCATCACAGCGACTAAAGCAGGGTCAAGGGCTATTTGGAGAGGAGAATGGGAATCTGCTGCGTCGTCTCAAGAAGGAGATAAGGCTTTGTCATGCTAGCGACGTGGGTGGGCGAGTAGTATTGCATCATCGCGCGGAGGGCAGGAAGCATTTGTCGCAGCGTGTGATAATATAGGGCGACGCGCGTGTAGCTTACACTACTTAGCACAAATAAAACGTTAAATTGCCGTACATATGAAGATTTATGAACAGTGTATTAATAAAAATAAAAATCACTTGAATTGTAAACGACATTATTCTGAATCGGCGACTACTTAAATTGAAACATAGGTACTCAAATATTAGCGACGTAAGTCAGGAACAATGTAAATCGGTACGACGTAAATCAGGGACTTAACTGTAGTTTGCATTATGTGTACAATGTATTTTTCATTAATGATAGTTTTGTTTCATACAACTCTGAAACCATATTTTAATTTTACTTCAACTTCTTACTCGTTTTTTTTTAAATGAAAATTTGTGTAAAAATATGTTACAACTCTTAAGCAAATCTTAATCACACTTGTATAAAATGTAAAGTATTGTTTAATGTTCATATTGATAGTTTATACAAGCTGCTTTATTAACAAAACTAGTACAGTACACAGTCACATTTGTTAGTCACATTTGTTTCCTGCGCTATCAATTCACCATTTGTTGGTGATCACTTTGCATGTCTATACTAGGGCTGTTCGATAACATAATTGTGATTTCAATATTAAATTCAATTGTATACTCTGTATTTTTGGTATGTCGGTGATGTCGATAAAACAGTAAATTTTTGGTGTATTGATCATGTCTAAAAATTTTTAATTTCCGGTATATTGATAATATCTAAAAATTTGTAATTTCTGGTATATTGATATTTTTAACTTTTCGTTATATCAATAACACTAGCTTTTCGGTATAACGATATGCCTATAATATTAATTTGTTGAAATCGACTTTTAGATTTAGACTTTTCATTAATTTGTTATTTTTCAATATTTTTTTTCTCTGTGGTATTTATCAACAGCCTGTTCTTTCAAAGTTAATACAATTTATAATAATGTAATATGTGCTATTAAATTAATATAGATTTATTAAAATTTTATAATAAATATCGATAGTACCAAACTTTATAGTTTAGATACTCACTCTAAATTTCAGAATCACATTTCTAAATAGAAGCAAATAAGCGATTCAGTTTTATTGCATCGAGTATGTAACACCCCGCATACGGTGTTGGACAATGTTCGAGACATTGAAAATGCACTTTCTCATAAACATTCTCAATGCAGTGATGTCACAGATGGCATAAAATTATATCAAACGCAAGTGTGAGAGTTCTATTCCCCTTCATTGTTTGTTGATGAATTTTCTAAGACAAGAAAAGTCTCCATCCTAGAATGGAAAAATTTTCGAGTTTATTATTGAAGGAAAAAGACTTTGAAAACCATGTATACGTGAACCAAGTCATTAGTTTGACAAATGGCTGTTAAAATTAAGAGAATCTATTCCAGATTAGATTTCCTAAGATTTGAAGTCTTTGCTGCCAGTTTATCATTGACACAATTTGTGAAGGATTTTAGGTTTAACTAATCGAG
The DNA here is from genome assembly GCA_003012365.1 of Medauroidea extradentata. Classification (NCBI taxonomy): domain Eukaryota; kingdom Metazoa; phylum Arthropoda; class Insecta; order Phasmatodea; family Phasmatidae; genus Medauroidea; species Medauroidea extradentata. The sequence continues at coordinate 5,686 of PNEQ01064982.1, forward strand.
GCCAAATCTCCAAGTGTCGTTCCCCCAAACGAACTGGTGCCACTGGGTAAGATAGTCTTTGCACGCCACTCATGTGAGGCACGTCACACCAGCTTCACCATAGATTTCCGGGCATGTTTACTCCTCTCTGCGACCCCCACTTGCATCAAATTAATATACTAATTAGTTGCAGTGTTTAAACACTACAAGTAAATACATAAACCAATGATTCAAATCCACATGGCATTGTTTGGATTCCAGACAGGATCGACTCCCGGATTCTCGCGTGTGGGACTGCACACCAAACACCACCATGGTTTTAGTCTAGGATTTGTTAAGTAATTTTACTTCCGAGCTAATGACAAATATGAGGGTTATAACTGACTTAGATAATTCACAATATTACTAACTCCCCGACTCTTTTCTCTCACATGCTTTTAGTTTGAGTTGTGAACTGTTCTGAACTGTATGTAGTAGTGAAGATTTAGATGAAAAAAAAAAAATGTTAGAAGTATTCCCACTTCTAACGGAAATATTTTTTTACGTCATTTGCATTTCACTACTCCGTCACTTTCTTCAGTATCAAAATAACAGTCATGGCAAACTGAATTTATCTCAGGACACTGCCTGTTAACGTGTTTACGACCACACCTGTGACATAATTTATCACTAGACTGACTGTACCTTGAGAAGGCTTCTTTGCTTGAAGAGTAGTTCTCCCGAGGTGACTTACTAGAAGGTTGCTTGTACTGGTGATGCATGGCCCGTCCTCCTGGTGGTCACCCAGTGCTTATGTGGGACTGGTACTAGTACTTTCTCATTCTGTTCACATTCTCAAGAAATCCCCAATCCACTCCACCACCCACTTGTCCTCCTGGGCCCCGATTAAATATCACTACCTGCTGTTTGCACCAATGCAGCACAAGAGCAAAGCAAGTAAAACTGGTCTTTAATTGCATGAGAGTGAATATTTAATTCTAATGTAATGCAGCCAGAGGCATTTCAGGTGCAAATTTTGTATTGCACCAATAAAAAGTGACATTTAATTGGCCCCCATGAGTTCATGCACTTTTTTCATCTATATTCTATATAGTACCTTGTCAAAAGCATTTTCAAGTCTATAAAACAACCATCCACTTGCTTCCCTTTGTCCACTGTCTGCACTAGCTTAAATCTATACTAATTACCAATTTTCAGCCATTATACTTTCAACAAATGGACCATCAACCTCCATCACTTACATTTGATTGAGACTTATTGGTCTGTAACTCACATGATTCTCCTTCCCTCCCTGTGCTTGTATATGGGCACCACTCATGCCTTCTTCTATCGTTGCAGTATTTTTCCATCCTCAACATATCTTTTGATAGGAATTTTACACGTCTACATAGCTTTCTTCTGTCTAACTTGAGGAAATTATTTTAAATGCTAACCAATCCCATTGCTATTCTACTACTCAAGGCCCCTATTACCTCTTCTATGTCCCTCTCTTCTATCCTCAGCAAGCTGGCTTCTGTATCGTAGTCGGTTAGGTGCCATTCTACGGTTCGAGAGGTTCTGGGTTCGAATCCAGCTCAGGCATGGATGTTAGTTGTTCCTGCACCTCACTTTATCCCCAGTGGCTCTTAAGACATTGTTGTTAAAAGGTCATAAAATCCTCTCGCCTCAACTCTATCTACAGCGGTTTTTCTGACCTACAGTCCTCATTAGCTTTCTTTTCTCACTTCATCCTTTATCTCAAACACTAACAACTATTGAACTTGAAAGCATTTCAGCTTTTCCTCATCCCTTGCTGCACTTACTCCACATCTATCATCAGCCAGCTGGGGGATTTTTTATGCTTCTACCCTTACTGTCATGTATCCATAAAGACTTCCTCCCTCTCCACTTGTCATTTGCTTCATCATATTGTTACGAGAAAAAATGTAAAATAAAAATTATATAATAATAATTACAAGAAACAAAAAATGTTCGCTATGGCCTGTACCTTCCTTAAACATAAAAACCAAATACACAAACGGGACGTACTACTAGTAGACACACTGGTACCTGGATCAACGAATGATGTTTTTAATTCCAGGGTGGTGCTCCTGCGATTTACTTAACATGCTAAAAGGTACTCAACTACACTATGCATCATGCTACTCTACTTCTACAGAATTACCATACAGGTGACCAGAATCAGAAAAAACTATAAAAAAAACCAAATAGGCTGTCTACGATAACCATCTTGACATTTATTAACTCCTTAACTGTGACATTCGACTGTAGTCAAATATACAAAATATTGCTTAGCTGTGACATTCGACTTTAGTCAAACATCGAATTAAATGACTCTGTAAACACTATGTACATGGTTTTCTAACTTAAAATTAACCAAAAATTAACTATTTAAAAAAAACTAATTTTTATAAAAATTTTTTACACTTTCTTGGCGTAATTGAAATTTTCTATCCTGCAGCGAATGAGTTAACAGAAAAGAAATGAAAAACAAAAATGGACACACGTAAAATAAGTGAGAATCTTATTAACCGTTCTTCTCGTCATTTCAGTGTTAACAATAGACAACAACAAACACAAAAAAAGGAAGAGAAGACTTTTTGGTGAAAGTTAATTCAACACCGATAGTTAGGGTGCACCTATTCATTAAGGATACAATAATTCCAGTTCCAAGGCTCGTGTTCCCGCAGATTTGTTAAACTCCTTCAGAGAAAAGAGCAAAAAAAAAAAATGTTAATCAGAAAAAATATGTGACATGATTACTACCCCATACATCTTAACCACCTATCATAATACCCCCCATGGCCTACAAGTGGAAACAGCCAATCACAACTAACCCTAACGTCAAAACCAAAACAATAAAATAGAATCCAACTGTATTACAAGTAATTTAAAAGAAAACTGTCTACACCTGGTCACATTATGCTAATGTCTACATGGGTGTCCTTTAACTTTCCCCTCTGCTAACTGCGACCATCCTCTCATCTCCAAATCTACTCTTCAACTCCCTCTGTGCAACTAACCACGCCATTATTCTACCATAAAAAGTGCCTATGCACTTTCCAAACTACGGGGTTAACAAAAACAACTACCAAGGGAAAGAGAATAAGCCTTTTGTCTCCCTTCCATCCACGCATCCATGCCAGTGGTTGCTGCTCCAAATCACGTGACCTCTTGTTACCAACCTCCCCCTTACTCCCAGCTTGCCTGTCTGTCTCCAAGCACAGCTGTTCTCCTCCCTCTGTGTTTCTAGCACACTATCCTCCCTCCTCCCACCGTCGCTCTGTCGCTTCCCCTCACATTCCAGCTGACTGCTGCACCAGACTACCGTTTGCACCTCGTGTTAACTGTGTGCCACGGTGACAGCTCTATCGCCTTTGCCGTGCACGTGAACAGCTACTAACTTCAGCGAGAAAAATGCTGCTTGACTCATGCCACTGCCAACGATCCCTGGCGTATGTTGAGGTTCAGTGCTAACACAAAAAAAAAAACCACAAGCTAATCCCTAATTATGCTGCACAAGTTCCTACTTACCAACTGTTCTCTGCGATGTATGAATCTTGAGAAGAAAACCAAAATAAAATTTAAAATTCCATAAACTTTAAATAGGCTCAAAAATTACACTAACGATATTATCTAAGTATACATTTTTGGCCTCTTGTGATATTTCTTTGTTACTTTGTTTTACCTGTTCCCAAATACTTATTATTCTCTCATTCTTCCACTTAGCGTGCATCTGCCTGCTCTTTCTCTTCAATGTTTTGATCTCGCTCCAACAGTATGGCAGGTCCCAATAAACCAATATCCTTTTATTTGGAAGAAACGTTTGCAATATCTGTCTGCTCTTTAATTTAAACTCTATTAATCTGCCCCACATCATGTACACTAGTCTCCAATGGCCTCTTTGCAAATTTTCTCCATAGAAAGTTTCCTGTCCTTTGCTTGTTGTCTGTCCTATAGTGTGAAGCCAAACTAATTTTAGTCATCTTTGTCCTTGGTATTCCTAAACCAATTTTCACCACACGAACACGTCATGATCACTGTGATCCTATCCAGTATTCCCACAAATACTATGCAGCATCAGAGAAACACATAGATTACAGCAATAGAGTGGATGGAAACATTTTTATATTTTAATATTGTTGCTGAAGAGTATCAGAACTGATGAGTATTCCTTTGTGGATGTTGAAAGTAGGTAATTTGTGAGTCAGTTCCCACTTTCTGTGTTCTGAAGGATTGCAAATGACATAATAGTAGTCAATGCTGTGGTTATATGTGGAATCATGGTCATCTATGGGTTTGTCTAGGTTTTTTGTTTTGTGATCATGACTGTGACCATTCATATGTCCCCTGAATGTCTGTTTTGTGCTGTGCAGTGTTCATGTTAAAATTGGTATATGAGGTTTTTGGTTTCACATAATTTGTGGCCGTTAATTTGATAATGTTTTTGGTGATGTTAACTGTAACAGTTAACAGGATAGATGATTTTACATATTTTGCATCAAGGTTTGTTGCATTGGTAATTGGTGCACTTTTGTGGGTACTTATGGTCATTCTGCAAACATTTGTGTTTTGACTATCATGCGCTGGAGTGATGCGGTAATTTGTAAGTTATTGCAGATATTTTTTCTAGGTGGCCTTGAGTGCTGATAGCAGAATTGAATTAAGAATGTGGAACTCTGAGTTTATTGATGCTGTTAAACTGGTGAAGACTTGGCTGGAACTTTATCACTGATAGTTAACTTCGTGATGGGATCAGGATAACCAATCTGATATAGATTGGACCTATGGGTGATGGATGATAGGGTGCCAGTAATACTCCCCTCGTATTACACTTGTGAGACTCTTGGGTGACTCGGGGTGGTCTGTTCGTTGTGCTCAGCTATCCCGCCAACGTCGCTCTTATGCTTATGGTGACAAAATATTGTAACACACTATATCATGATGTAACTGCAGTGCTCCAGTTCAATGATATTTTATTGGTTACAAAAATACAAGGTGCCTGAATATTATGTTAACGTAGGCAACAAGGTATTGGGATGTTCCATTACCCATGAATATAATTCCGTGGTGGTGGGTAGGTGTGAAGTGAACGAGGGATGTCCCTGTGGCACGTGAAAATACAGCTCATTAGCAGCAAGGGTCGGCGGCCATTAGGATGGACCGATGGTTTGCTTAGAGACGGAAGGTGTAAAACGTGAATGCTCTAGATGACGATGCTTTGTTTTCCCCCTAAACACAATGCAAGGCATTCCCTGGGCACGTAACAGTGTGGTGATGACTCTACAGGCATGATTTGGGGTACTCACGTTCGTGATTAAGGATTATGCCTGCCGAATGAATGTACTCACTGCAATCAACATAACTCGCGTACCATGAATGCTCTCCCTCCTCTATGCTATGCAATAGATGTGGATGATGCGTACGTAACCTTGAAGTTCAACTCGCTACACAATGGCGACCATTAACGGGCACATGTGATCGTTTACAATTACAGGTTATGCCCTTAAAATGATGATAAAACTGTGAAATTATTCAGTGGACCTACACACCAATTGAATATAATGCACCATAAATTATATCTGTCCCGAATATTTATCAGGAATATTCGGATGGCTCTCGATATAAGTTCCCTAGCCACGCAGCGATGATTGAACACGCACGTGGTTTCACATTAAAAGTACCAAAACCTGTAATAATTATTAATTGAAGCGGACTAGCAATACTAGGGGGAATGTCTGAAAATGTGTGCTTGCACAGGTGAACCGGTATACAATGTGAAGACTATTGAAAACTAAATCAGTAACAAAGTTTGAAGTGCACACGGACAGCGTCCTACCTGTTCCGACGACACTGGCAAACTCCACGAGCATGATGGCTGCCAAGGACTCATCAACCCGGACGGTGTGCGTAACTTCTGGCCACCTTGTTGCACATTTTAATATATTTAAAGAAATGACACATGATTAAATATTTGCATGTGGTAATGCTTTTGAGTGTTCAATATGATGCTTGCAATTAAACATCTGAAAACACTGCATGCCGGAGTAACAAGATTTCGGTAAATAACAATGAGAGTCTGTGGTCAATGAACGAAGGGTAATGGTGGTTTGAGGTTAGGCTGTGCTGTAATGGGCTTAACCCACCGCTGGCGCTTTGGCCGGCATCATGGTACTGTGTGAAATGATTTCATTTTTGATGGTTGTGGTCGCTGTTTGACATAATATATAATTTTCTGGAGTACAGGTTTAGGGCATCCTCTTCTAAAAAAGGTTGATTCCATTTTGTTGAGACTGTCATTTAGGTCAGAATTGTGGGAGCATATGTGTGTTTGCACATAATACCATACTTGATATTGAGCATTTGGTGTTAGTGTGGTGGCATCTGCTGTAGTGTAAGAAATGTTGCTTGTTTGTAGGCATCAGATAATGTTTAATTTTCATATGACCTTGTTTGATAATTACATCAAAGTTGAGGAATGTTACTTAGGTAGTATTCTGCGACCAAGTGAATTCAGGCTACAGAATGAGCTGGTGTACTCAAGAAAATTTTTAAATATTGTTTTAGTATCTGTCCAGATCATAAATATGTCATCAGTATAATGGTATCTGCAGTTAACTACACAGCATTAAATGCATTATTCAGTGCCAGTAAATTTCCAACTAGTTTAAATTGTATCCAAGCCTTTTAAAAATCTTGGGGATCTACATAGTGTGGGTTTCTCATAAAGATATCCATGACCTTATGCATATCTACATATATGCTTATTCATAACTAGGCATATTATTTTTGTTATAGTTACAAAAATTTCTTCATTCTCATGTTTGGTTTTTTTTTTTTTTTTATATTTTACGTAGAGACACAAATTAAATTGCTTGCAGTGAATTGTAATAAGTGAAGTTGACTTTTTTGTGATGAGATTAAATGCTGATTTCCATTGGTTATTACTATTGTAGTCCACTTACTACTTTAACAGCTATATAATCTTTTACTAAAACATGTATTTACTTTGTACAATCTATTAATTCAAGAATTTGTCCTCATATCTTGAAAACTTTGAAGAGAGTATTTTAATGCACTGATGAATGTTGAAGTAACAAAGTTGCTTGACCTTGCAAAACTATACGGGGGTTAACATCTGTTCTAGGTGAATGAGTGTATCTGTATATTGTGGTTTGTGCCCAATTTACAAAACTGATGTAATTGTAAAATTGTGGTTATTGTAATTTTTTACGTACTAAATTGTACCGAAACAATCTTTCTGTGTGTTGTGCTCGTCTTAGTAGAATTTTAAATGATGGCCAGTAACTGATTGAGAACATTCAGCAGGATTGTGGTGAACTGAATGAGTGTTAGGAGAGATTAGCTGAACTCTAGGAAGAAAGACTAGTACAGTGTAAATAGTTGTGCTGTATATAGTAGTGACGAAGATCAATTTTTTGCTGGGACATCATGTTCAATGTTGGTATTTACATTTATGACATGACACTGTTACAATATTTTTAGTTCTAATAAAAATTAATGATAGTACAGTAGACTCCCGATTATCCGTGTGTGGATCATCCGATTTGTGGATTATCCGTGCAAAATATTTCACCTTAAATAGCTAAAAAAAAGTTGAAAAAATATTTTGGAAAAAAATTTGGTTATTTATGAATACACTCTGTGCTTACTAACATAATATTCACCAATGTGTTATGCCCGCAACTGTATTTTGAAAGGCTTGGAAGATTTAAGTATTTTTCCAGCAGGCGAAACAATTAGTTTCGCTCATGAATGGACTAACAAAATTATTCCGCATGTCACACCTGTATGGGTTAACTATATTTCCCCCATCAATGTAAGATATACTCCTGATTTTTTCATTTGGGTTTTTACATTATTAACGCATACCCCCTTATTATTAATGCTAGTAATTGAGAGTCTACTGTATTAATTTTCTGCCTTTTATTGCGGTAATGAAATTGACCTTTTCTTCTTTCAACTGAGATCTAAGACAGGGTAAAAGTGTATTATCTGCGATTTTGGATTATCCGAGACATCGGCCCTCTCCTTTAGCGCGGATAATCGGGAGTTGACTTAAATTTCAGATTTTACTGTTGACATAGCTAGCCACAGATGGCCAAAGTGTCAGTTTAGATTTTTATTACACTGTGTGTGATGTCAGGTGGAGAGCAACAAATAGAGCAGTGGTTCATATTAGTTGTGGGTGAGACACATTATATACTTTGTAGCATTTTCACATACAATTTGACTAAAATGTAGAAAGAGTTTATGTATAGTGTCTCTGAAGCTTCACTAGTCTGAAGAAAAGAGAATGAAGAAAGTGTTTTTATCTGTTGTCTTTCAAGTTTCATGAGGACTGCAGTGACCGAGCGGTCAGACAACTTTCCTCCCACCAAGATGATCTGGGTTCGATTCCCAGTTGGGTCAGTCCCCAGATTTTCACATGTGGGAATTGTGTCGGACGATGCCGCCCAATAATCACATTATGTCACCTCTCACCAGTGCTAAAGACCTAATGTTAAGCGCTGACCAAAATCTGTTAACTCACTAACACTTTAAAAGTTCACCAGCCTAAAGAAAAAAAAACTGTGTGAAGGTGGCTGATTGCAGTGAAATTCTTTTAAAGTTATAAGGAGTAACTACTTTAACATTTCAAGAGTGGCAGTATATTTCTGTTCAAAAGACATTTTCTTATCCCTATTCCAAATCTGCATAACTGTCACAGAAGCAGCATATATCTCATGCATATGGAGTCAAATCACAAAACAAACATAACCAATCATGGTAATATATCAAACTGACAAACTTTTTCTACCATAATTAGGAAAGAAGATACTGAAAATGCTGCGAAACCCAATGAAGAGGTCTTTGAAAGACAATGAAATACAGAAAGAAAATTCTTGTAAAGTGCTATTCAAAATGTATGACAGAAAATCGTATGGTAGATTGAGGATACTAAGGAAGAAAACCATGTGACTATAGCCAGAGTAAAAAACAGAAATGTTTACATGGTAAGAATGCACCACAGGAAAATTAAATTCTTTACGTGTGAATATTTTCTCATTGCAATTGTTAAAAAAAAATGTGTAACAGTTTTCTTTCCCTTGCAATATTCAAATGGGGGAAGTCTCAATGGTTTGGATCTATGAACATAGATGACAGTACAAATTGTAGTGTTCTCTTCTATACTGAAAATATATGAGATTTCAGTTGAAATAACAGATTAAAAAGATTTCATTTCAGAGTTTCTTTTCTTCACAGTCAAACTTCAAGCAAAAGGAATAAATATGATTCGCTGTTATTTTACTGTGCACTCTATTTCAACTAATCAAAATTATGTGTTTTGAAATGATGCTAATTCTCTCATGTAATCAAGCAACTGTCAAAAGAGGTTTCTCAATGACCAGAGTGGCTAAAGTTGAAAATATGCATGAGCATATGAGCATACAGTAGTTTCACAGGAAATATTTTACCAGTATATTTACATCTGTTGGTGGTATTTAAAATTTTAAAAATCAAAATGATCTGATTGTTTCAGCAGAGGGAGATATTTGGAAGCAAATGATGAGAAAAGGACTTTGAAAACAATAATTTGAAGAGGAAATGAATCACAAACAAAATAGGTGAGCGCAAGAGAAAATACCAAGGCTTATGACTGATGTAAATGCACTTATGTAATCAGCCAATAAATAAAATGAAAATTATGAGTAATTTAATATTGGTGTTATAGTCCAAAAATCATACAAAAACAACAAAGAAATGTTTGGTTTTGTTGAATTTTACCATCATCTGTTTGGTATCTCAAGTCCCTTCATAAATGTACAAATAATTACTTTCATAAAATTTTTGCAATGATGCTTTGTAAATTTTATTTGTATTTATTGTCATGTTACTTTTTGCTAGTGTTCTAATTGTTAAATTTTTTGAATAACTATTTAATAATGTTGTATGTAATTTTTTTGCTTTGTGTTGTGTAATAATGGCCTCTTCTGCAAATTATAGTGTAGTATGTACAGGCTGTAGACAAAAAAACATTTTAAACTTGGGAGATAATTCCTCTGAAATAGTAGATAGGCTTTATATGGGTTACTTTCTAACCAAGCCAATATTAAGAGCAGTTTCAGATATGAAAAATCTAGTTGACACCTTTGACGCACTGCTTCATCTAGAGTTCAAAGTTACATATTTGTTTACATTTACAATTTTCTGTGTCATCTATTTTTTTCTTTTCCGCCTTTCATAACTTTTGAAACAGGAAGATTGTCTCTTACGTTTGTGTTGAATTGTGGAACAAGCACCTCAAGAATTCGCAGCTAACATCACCGTTGACATGTTTTTGCTTCGAGCCTGTAGCGCAGGACTAGGCAGTGAAAACAGGATGATATATATGGTTTTTGATAGAAACTGTGGTTTTAAACTGTACGTTGTTCCCTTGGAGTTGAAGCGTTAAGACGGCTGTGACCATTCTGCGTCAAGGCAGGAACCGTTCCTCAAAGGCCCTAGGGGGCCAAGGTTTTACGATCCCAGCCGAACAACAGGAAACAATTCACTCTAGCTAGCCAATAAACCTGCCATGAGTTAACCAGACTTGCACGTATTCGCACCGCGTGTCATTAGTTATCTTTCCTTCAGTGTTTTTAATTTCTAAAATATGAATCATGCAAAAAATTTTGTTTGCACTGTTAGAGAAACTGTGGAAGGATTGAGTGAGTGAGTGAGTGAGAGTGAGTGAGTGAGAGAGAGAGTTTGGTCAGAAATTAACATCGAGGTATTCAGCGCTGGTGAGGGGTGACATGAGGTGAGTGTGGAACGGCAATCAGAATGAAAGGGCAGAGGAAACGGGAGATCCCTGAGGAAAAACGCCAGCCAACGGCATCGTCCGGTATGATTCCCACATGCGAAAATCTGGGGCCCGACTCAGCCGGGAATCGAACTCAGATTGCCTTAGTGGGAGGCGAGAGGTCTGACCTCTCGACCACCGCGGCCCTTTATCAGTGGAAGGACAATGTGTAATTTTCTGTACTGAAGGAAAGATATATCAGCTTTACTTATAAACATTAAATAAGTTAACTGCTGATTTTAATTTTATAGTTGTAGGTAGTGTTGGTGAATATTTTAATCAGACATAAAGTATGCTGACTGATGTGGAATTTTAGGAATGGATTGGTTTTTATGGCAATCAAAGCTAAATGTTACTTCGTGAGTGAGTGAGTGAGCGAGCGAGAGATTGATTTTGGTTCCTTATTAAGTACTGCTAATAATAAATAACCAAGAATGTTCACCAAACCTGGCAGCTAAGAAATTTTTTGCAAAAAGTTCTAAAGCACAATTATATATGATATGATTATTGTGAGAATATATTCGGAAAGGCTGTGATAAGCTGTAACTTAGAAAAAAACCCTTAGTTTTCAAGGGGTTGCTATAAGTTATAGATAGAGATGACAACTTTGCGGTAAGAGGGTGACGCGCTACTGCAAACACAATATTTTATGACATTGCTACATATGCTTAAACATCACGTACAGCCAGAATAAGAACCGGAACTAGAGCTTAAACCACTACAAAATCCTTGTAAGATGAGGTAATACACATTACGAAACTGTATGTTAGGTTATCTGTATCACAAGTAGTTAAAAAAAGAGCAGGAGTGGTAAAATATTAAAAAATTCAAGATTAATTTTACTTCAAGCAACTTTCGGAACTTGGACTGGCAACACAAAACTGTAAGTCCAGTTTATATTATTAAACTAGCAAAAATTTAAGTATAAAAATCAGCACGCTGGTTAAGTACAATCACACTTCTGTCCAAATATCTTGAAGTAGTAGTTTTTCAGCCCGTTAACAGAAAGTGTACCCTTACATGGTCGACCAGCAAATACACACTGGCAGGAGTGACACAGTTCCTTCCTGGCAAGATGGGCACCAGTAGTATTCAAAAGAATATTTTCACAACACAGGAAACATCACATTGGACACACAACAAAACAATGCCGTTGAGAATAAAAACAGTTGAAAAACATGAGGTGCTCTAGTAGAAATATTCCCAACTATCTAAGTGATCTTGCTGTCCAAAAGAAAAACAAAATATATACGTAGACACAAACATGTGTCCAGTACGGACACATTATAAGTCAACCTGAATTATAGTTTACATTCAATGTTGTGCAGCTCACATGTATTTAAATAAACTGATCAATAATTTCAACCAATAGCATTACATTATTTTTAATGGTCAATAATATTTGTGGCAATTATGGCAGCAAACTTGTTAACAGCCTAGCTAAGGAAATGTTATTTTTTTCCATAGCAAGATCTCCAATCTGGCACCCTGGGTCAACATGTATAATTTTATACACACTCTGAATTATAGCGTAATGCACCTTAAATTGGTTAGAAACTTAGCTGCAAAATGATTTTCCATTATTCAGAATCATTTTGTCCAAATTTTTCGGAAATTGAGTTTTTGGTGCAATGTGGTTCTTCCCTTTCGAATACACACTGCTGAATATTTTTACTGCAGCAGAACTCGTTTTGTCCATGAACAGTACTGCAATATAGTTTGTTACGTCCCTACAGACAAACAGAGTCAAAACTCGTTATGTTCAAGTCAAATGCAATGTGAATTTAATAAACTGCTGCAAAATGTAATGTCTGTAATTTAACACTGTTATTGAATTAATTATTTTCACATCATAAAATATATTAATTTTAAACTTTTTGGTTGGCTTTCATGGAAACACTACTCATTACTTCATAACTTATGACTTTTCCTCCAATTACTGCAGTAAATATTGTCATGCATTTGCGTACAGTATAAACCTTATATAGACCCTGTGTCTATCAGGAGACAGTGTTCAAAGTGTATGCTGAAAATTGCTACAACTGGGCAATGTGCCTGTGGATGGATGAGGAGGTCGGTAAAGGATTTCATTAAGTCTTAAGCTTAAGCTTAAGACATGGTCTTTTTTTACGTAGCCGATTTTAGGTTTCAGTGAAGCTCAATTAGAAAATTTGCGGCTTACATTTTAGATTAAAAAAAAAGTGATTTTTTCCTAAGATTTCGAGAATAAAAATCACAGTGAAGGATTCAAAGTAACAAGTCAGTATTATTATATGTTACAGTAATGTGTCATCAGTATATGCAGAAAAAAAATTGGGTTGTTATTTTGAATCCTACTACCTAAAAAAATTAATGAATTATGAAAATATTTAAAATTCTCCACTTTCAGACCTAAAAAAATAAATGTGTGACAGGTGACAAAATTACGAAACTGCTAGAATACCAAGTCTTAGCAGTGAATTTTACAACAAAAAAAACTTCATGTTATTACTCCCAACGGTTTAGGTGCCATGAGCCTTTGAAGTTGCACGTTATGACTCACTGATACTTGTACCTTGAGAGCAGGTATATCAGTCACAAGTGTCAAATGGATACGTGTTTGGCTAGCTGGTGACCCACTTTGTAGAAATACACTGTTATTAGTCAACCAGGATTCCGAGGATGTGAGTTTGACTGGTTGGTGACTTACTTTGTAGGCATGTGCTATCAGTCAACTAACCTATAGTAACATAGCAACAAGTCTGCATGCCAAGCTCTCTTGCTTAGTTATTGTTCTGATTAGGTGCTCATAGGTTTTCTGATGTGTTGCAGTCTTTAACATCAGTGTGGTAAGAAGTGTGACAAAATATTTATGCAGTTTAGGGTGAGATTATTACATTTCAAGTTTGTAGTTACTAAAACAATGGAATGTTCTTGTTCTATTGGCATTTATACTGGAAGTGTATGTCACAAACTGTCTTACTCTAGATCTTCAGTATTGCATAATATTTCTGAGTTTACTGAAGAACAGAAAACATTATTTGTATTAAGGACTAATTGTCATGATATGAAAACTGTTTGTACATTTAACAAGGCTGAATTTCTGGGCAGATACTTTCATATTTACGGCAAGTCTTGTTGAGGCCGCAACAATATACACTCTAAAACTGTTAAGAAATCACTGTGTGAAATATCAATACAACTTGCAGACAGCAATCCTCAGTTAAATTTATTCCCATGGAAAGCACTGTGCACAAAATGCTTAAACAAAATTCACAAATCAAAACAAGACACAAAACATGTGATAGGAGCAAAGAAGAATGTTTAGATGTTTATGAACCTGAAGATGTTCTTGTTGAATCTGTTAATGAAGCTTGTTCAGCACTTGGCATTTCTCCTGTCAAGATGCAGAAGTTGACGAATAAAGCTAGGCCTTCACTGGTAAAGAAGAAAGTTAATCAAATAGCTACTTCTGTTACAGAAAAAGTTAAGTGCATCTTTTGAATTGAATATTTCTCCTGACAATGAAAATACGTTGAAGGTGAACACTGATCTTGGAATTAAACACAAACAATTGATTCAGAAACTCAAAGTAAAAATGAAGACTGCTCCTTCTACTCAAGAAGAGGTTAGTATTTTGAGTTTGTTACCTAGCAGCTGGAGCATTGCTTAAGTTCAGGGTGAGTTTAATGTCAGCCAATATCTTGCCCGCCTTTCAAAATCATTGACTGAAAATGATGGAATTTTGCCACGAATAAGAACGAAACCAGGTAGGAACAAACTCGATGAAGTTTCAGTGAAAACAGTTCATGATTTCTATGAAAATGACGAGTACAGCAGAATGATGCCAGGTAAAAAAGACTGTGTGTCTGTTAGGGGACCTGACAATGGTAAAGTAAACAGTTAAAAAAGGTTACTATTATGTAACCTTAACTAACTTTATGCAAGTTTCAGAGAAAAATACCCCCTCATAAAAGTAGGATTTTCTAAGTTTGCAGAACTCAGGCCCAAGTTTGTGTGTTAACTGGTTCATCAGGCACTCATTCTGACTGTGTATGCATCAACCATCATAATGTAAAACTGATGCTTTCAGCTGAAAAAGCAAACATGGACTACAAAAATAATTTGTCATGTATGGTCTGCAATACTGATAACGAGCGATGTATGCTCTCAAAATGTACTGAATGTCCAGGAAGTAATGAGGTGTGTGCAGTACTGCAAGAAGCAAGGGTTAATTTGGACAAAATGGAAACAGAATTGAAATTCAAACTATTGGTTACAACAGACAGTTGTGAGCTGTGTACTTGTTGCCTTCCATTTGATGAGTACTAGGATAAGCCACTGAAAAGATTTGAACAACTTCGAGGCCATCATTTTATTGCAAAGAAACAAACAGAATTCTTAAACATGAAGAAGACAACTCTGCTGGAGGAAGAATGCCTAGTAATGGGGGATTTCTCAGAAAATTTATCTTTTGTAGTGCAAGATGAAGTACAGTCCTATCACTGGTCTAGTAATCAGGTAACTATACATCCCTTTGTGTTGTATTTCAAGGAAAATGGAGAGTTAAGGAATCGTTGTTTTTGCATTATCAGTGATTCATTGGAACACAACACTACTGCCTTCTATGCCTTTCAAACATTATTTTATTATCAATCTAAATTCTTCCTTCCCTCATTTGAAAAAGTTATTTACTTTTCTGATGGTTCAGCAGCCCAGTAAAAAAACAAGAAGAACTTTATCAATCTGTGTTACCACGAAGAAGATTTCGGAGCTAAAGCAGAATGGCATTTCTTTGCCACATGCCATGGCAAAAGACCATGTGATGGCATTGGTGGGATCGTTAAAATAATTGAAAGAAAGGCAAGTCTTCAGAGGACTGTAGAAAACCATATCATCTCTTCCCTAGATATGTTCATGTTTTGTGTTGACAATATAAAGAACATACACTTTATGTTTTGTTCAAATTAAAATGTTGAAGAGGCTGAACGACAACTGCAAACAAGGTTCCAACTGGCAATTCCAATACCTCAAACTAGAACATTACATAGTTTTATTCCCATCAGTCAAAGTGTTCTTCACGTCCGTGTCACATCCCTTTCTGTGGAGTATAAAACTGCTACAGTCCAAAAGGAAAGTGAACTTCAAGATCATAAAGTACAACCTAAACTCAAGGATTATGTGTGCTGTGTGTATAATTCAGAATAGTGGTTAGGTGAAGTTTGTGAAGTGAAAGTTCACAATAGTGAAGACGAATATGGGATTCACTTTTTCCATCCTTGAGGTCCTGGTACCTCTTTCAAGAAATCAGCTTCTGACAACAACACATGGGTCCAGAAAAAGAACATCCTTTGTACTCTCTCCCCCAGAGAGTTATCCATTGCAGCCACTGGAAGATGTCACAACATCTCACCACAAATGAATGAGCACCTGTCAACTCTTCTAAATGAAAATATGGCAACACAAAGGTACAACTAAACCCTTAAGCTATTTATACTTAAACAATAGTTAGTATGTAGACATATAGCATCATGTGATCAGTATTCCATCTGATAGCCCTCGTCTACAATTAGCAGTGTAACTTCTATTCTATGTTGAATCCAAAGGCTTATGGCACTTAAACCGTTGGGAGTAACAACATGAAGTTTTTGTTGTAAAGTTCACTGCTACGTCTTAGTATTATAGCAGTTTCATAATTTTATCACCTGTCCCACATTTACTTTTTTAGGTCTGAAAGTGGAGAATTTTAAATATTTTCATAATTCATTAATTTTTTTAGGTAGTAGGATTTAAAATAACAATCCAATTTTTATTCTGCACATACTACTCACACATAACTGTCACATATAATAATACAGACTTGTTAACTTGAATCCTTCATTGTGATTTTTATTCTCAAAATCTTAGAAAAATCACTTTTTTTTATCTAAAATGTAAGCCTCAAATTTTCTACTAGAGCTTTACTGAAACCTAAAATCGGCTAAGTAAAAAAAACCACGTCTTAAGCTTTCAAATAAGCCCTTGCTGACATCATTCCCAATTAAATTACATTTTATATAGATTTTAGAAAATAACTCTGAAAAGTAATTTTCTGCTCGTCCGTGCTGCCAATGATAGGCTATATAAAAAAGAGTATATTTAAAAAATATACTTCAAAAATTCTTTTGGAGTCTAGATGATTGGTGCATATAACCTACCAAATTTCATTAAAATCAAAAATGGTGCGCCAATATTTTTTTAAAACATTTGTTGATTTCACATGGAATGACCCTAAAATGAGCTGGCAATACATAATTTCAATAGTTTTTTCTTGCCCAAAGTGAGCACCAAAATGTGAATGGGCAGTGAGTCATAATTTCTTGTATTTTTTTTTAGTAACAAAACAATTTTCTGTTACAGTTCACTTTAGCAACAAGCTTTTTACGTATCACAAACTTATGTCAATTACCCTGTCCTATGACTTTACTCTACTTACGTATTCCAAGTCATAAGTCCTACTAATGAAACTAATTTGTTTATGGTTCAGGGATCTAGTGTAACACATTTAAAGCATCTTGATAGTCACTGCTGTCATGAACATGACCTATCTGTTCAATACCTGCACCATAGTTTCGTAGTGGTAGGAATTCATTGGGATTATACTTTTAGGACAGTGTGTGTGCTACATAGTTAGTTGTCTGTGCCTTTAATGTGTTATAGTAAATCTAAACCTACAAAAAAGCTCTACCCACTAACCCAAGTTACCTAGTTGTTTTTGACTTCCACAGCTTCGTCATTTCCAGGTTGTTTCTACTCAAGGTAAACTTCTTGAACCCCAAATAATCTTCGAAATGTTTGCGAGTATACATATAGATGAGCGCCTCAAGTTTGTAACTGGAAGAACGTTTCTGAGTTTCTGTTAGCAAGGGACTGGTATCGGTTATTGGTAATATGTTACCGTCAGTTGCTAGGGACAGTGAAATAGAAAGAACATTTAGACCTGAATTAGGCTTTATTTCACATAATAGATCTGATGTTCTAGTTTGCAAGATAGTAATACTAAAGTTAAACAACAAAGAGAAATTAGTCAAAGATAACTCCCTTTTCTAGTACATTGGCCCCCTCCTAGGTGGTGAAATCTTTTAAGATATGAAGGTTGCCTTCTATATCTAGAGCTTCGTCTCAGAAGCTCTGGAGAATCACTGTCCTTAGCTTTTTCTTGTGTAGTTTCAATACAGTCCCCATTTCTGTTTTCTTCAGGTCCCATATTAGGCGAAGACTCTTCAGCTGATTTCTTTGAAGTAGATGTGTCGACTTCCAAAACAGATTCTTCTAAAGAACTTCCTGCAGGCGCGAGATGTTTATTTGATATAGTTGTTTCTCTTCCATCGAGAAATTTTACGTGAGAGTATTCAGGATTACCTTCCAGTAGTAGAACTTCTTCGACATGTGGTTCGAATTTCGACTGTCTAATAGTTTGCCTCATCAGAACAGGACCTGGGCTCATTAACCACGAAGGAGTCATAGCTCCCATAGTTGACCTTCTAGAGAAACTGAACAACCTTTCATGAGATTTAGTATTAGTTGATGTGCATAGCAAGGATCGTATAGACTCTAAGGCATCTTGATACACTTCTTCCCATTTTGTGTTCTCTAAATTTCTACTCCGCAATGCTAGTTCAATACTTTTCCATATAATTCCAACATATCGTTCTCCTTGTCCATTTCCTTTGGGATTATAAGCAGTAGTTCTACTCGTAGCTACTCCTATCAAACTGAGAAAAGATTTTAACTCGTGTGACATGAAGCTGGTACCTCGATCAGTATGTATATAAGCAGGAACTGCAAACATACAGAAAAGTTCCCTCAGTTTTTCAATTACTGTTTTAGCACTTGTATCTTGACATGGGAAAACAAATGGGAATCTCGAGTATTCATCTACAATTATCAGGAGATAACGATTTTTCGAGCTTGAAGGTAAAGGTCCTTTAAAATCCATGTTTAGTCTCTCAAAAGGCTGTGTGGCTTTTATCAAGTGCCCTTTATGTTTGAAGAAACGTGGTTTAATTTCAGCACAAATTCGACATGTTGATGAAATCTTTCAAATATCTTCCAGAGAAAAAGGGATATTCTTACTTGGTACCCAATGAAATAGTCGAGTCTCTCCTGGATGACACAAAGCTTCATGTAACGATTTCAGATGCGATAAATTCTCTCCTAGTTATGAACAAACACGAGATAATGCATTCGCTGCCTTGTTCTCTTTTTCCAGGTCTGTATATTATCTCGTAATCGAATACTGAAGTTCAAGTCGCCACCGCGTGACTTTTTCGTTTTTAATTTTTCCATAGTTGTTGGTGCTAAACATAAACGATACTGATCACTGGTCTGTTATCAGTTTAAAGTGTCTACCTAGAAGGTAATGTTTCCATTTTCTTATAGCTTCTACAATTGCATATGCTTCCTTTTCTATAGAGGAATGACTTGGAAAGAGATCTCGAAAATAAGGCTACAGGTTTGCCTTCTTGCGATGGGTTGCTCCAAAGGCATAATCAGATGCATCAGTTTCAACCGCCAATGGCAGTTTTGTATCAATTGGCCATATGACAGAATTTTCAATGTCTAACTTCAATTCCTCAAATGTTTTCATGGCTTGAGGATTCAAAGGTAGGCCACTACGGTTTATAATTTGAATCCTCTTGGGGAATTTAGGAACAACCTGTGCATAATGAGAAAACATGCCTATAACCCTTCGAAGAGTAGCAGTGTCAGTAGGTGCTAACACTCTACGTAGCGATTCTAGTCGTTCAGGATCTGGCATTATTGAGTTATGACTTATAATGTACCCTAAAAGATTAACTGTTCTCAGAGAGAAAGAACTCTTCTCCATGTTTAAAGTTAGGTTATACTTGGTAATCATTTCCATGAAATTTCGTACAATTTCATCATGTTCTTGTTGATTTCTTCCACAAATTGTTATGTCATCCAAATAAACCTCAACACCTTTCAGTCCTTCATTTTCAATAATTTTAGTTATGACTCGTTGAAAGGCAGGTACTCCATTTTTCACACCAAATGGATACGTGTAAATTGGTATAGTTTTCCACATGCCTCAAACGATGTATAAGGTCTATCTTCCACTTTTATTGGTATCTGATGGTAAGCACTTTTTAGATCAACAGTGCTGTAAATTTTCTAAGATGATACTCTGTTCACTATGTCATCTATTCGTGGCAAAGGGAAAGCAACCAGTTCAGTAAATTTGTTAATCGTCTGAGAATAATGAACAACCATCCTACTCTTATGGTTTTCTGATGACACTACAAAGACTTGAGCTCTCCACGGTGAAATGCTTTCTTCAATAATGCCTTCTTCTAACAAATGTTGTATCTCTGATTTAATGAATTTGTAATCTGACTCAGTTTGTTTACGAGATTTGGTTGCAATAGGTCGGCATTCTTGAGACAATTTTGAAAATAGTTGGGGCTGGTTCGACATAAGCTGCAGCAACATTGCATATCTCAAGCGGTTTTTCATCTCCTCCAAAATGAATCTGTACACTAGAATGTCTTTTTAAAATATTGTGTCCAACTATGATATTCGAACAGAGGTTAGGAAGTATACTGCCAGATATGTTGGTATATATATATATATCCTTCTAGTTCAAGGTTTATCAAACAACGACCCTTCACAGACGACTTTAGTGTAGTAGAAGCCATAGATACCTATTCTCCTTGACAGCGTGTGATAGGAATTTTGTACTTATGCACCGTATCAATTAAAGCCCAAGCTCTTGAACCATTTATTGTTACAGATACTAGAGCTTTGCTCAAGTAAGACGGTAAAGATGCTTTAAAATTTGACGAATGAGAAGAGAACTGAGACACGGTTTTGTGCTTCTTTTTATAAACTCGTGCATAGTGCCCCTTAAGGCCACAAGCTTTGCAGATAGCTTCCTTCGCAGGACATGATGATCTGTTGTGTTTTTTTTAAACCACAAAAATAACATTGTATATCTATAGCTGCAACATTTTCATGTGAAGTTTCTACTGACATAATATTCTCAGCAATGTCAGATGAAGTAGCCTTAAATTTTTTATCGGATGCATTTATTGATGAATGTATCGTATACTGCTGTGAATGGAGTTGGGCAAGCTCTAGAGCTCTAGCTTGAGTGGTAGCTTGTTCCAAGGAAAGCGACCTAAGCCCTTCTATGAACGCATCTCTAATATACTCGTCCCTGTTAACTTCCGCACTTACTGCTTTGAAGTTACATTCTTTAGATAGATGTTTAAGAGCTTCTAAATACTTATCAATTGATTCTCCATGTTCCTGTTGTCTAGTGTGAAGTTTATGCCGTTGAAAAATTTCGTTAACAGGTTTAATATATATATATATATATATATATATATATATATATCTCAGAACACTTATAGCATCACTATAAGTACCACTCTCACTTATATATTCATATACAGAGGGAGAAATATAATTTGTTAGTACCTTCAATCGATCAGTTTCACTAATTCCAGGAGAGGAAATAAAATTTCGAAAAGTCTTGAACCAATGTTTCCATCCTTGATTTGAGTTTTCTTCGCTTGGGTCTAGACAAAATCTATCTGGTCGAAGTATTCTATCCATGTTATTGTTTAATTACATTCTGTGAAATAAATTGAAATAGAAAGAACATTTAGACCTGAATTAGTCTTTATTTCACAGAATAGATCTGATGTTCTAGTTTGCAAGATAGTAATACTAAAGTTAAACAACAAAGATAAATTAGTCAAAGATAACTACATTTTCTAGTACAGACAGGGAGGCCTAAAGCACTGGCACCTGCATCAACGTGCAATACAAATTCCACGTGAAGCTGTAGGAGATGTAAAATTAGTGTGAAATAATTTTTCTTAAAGGCAGACACTTGTCTGAATCCCATACAAATGGCTGTCCATTATTTTTTAAATGGTTCAGTGGAGCCGTCATTTAAGCTAAATGTAACCTAAATTTATCATAGTACCAAAGTACCAACCATGCCTATGAAATTTTGCATGCCTCACACATTTTCTGGTGCTAGGAAACCATCACTGGGTTTATTATTTCAGGATCTAACAACATTTTTCCTTCTGTCACAATAAAAATTAATTATGCACGCATGGTCAGTAGCCCATTTCTCTTCAGAAGAATTGTCAATCCCAATCATCGAAATGCAACTAGTACCTGATTTATGTGCTCTAAATGTTTGTTGTGTCATTATAAATTATCACTCATGATCAAATATTTAAGGCTTTTCCTTGAAATGGGGGAAGGATTATTCCCAACACACGTGAAAGTGCATGTCTGAACATAACACAAAAAGGGACTGCCCATTCGAAAAATCTCCAGGATGTGACAAAGGCTGATAAATGTTTCAACTCATCATGTTACATTCACTTGAAAAGCATTGCTTATTTCAAACACTTGCTGGAAAATATGGTTAATAAGTGAGAGCGGAAAATTTTCGTAAGCTAGCCTGGAATTAGTGCCTCTGTACTCCTCTGCAATGTTTTTTATGATGAAAGAAAAGCTAAACTAGCCCATTCACTTTTAGAACATGAAACTATGCCTTCTAATACCAACATATTAAAATAATCTGAGAAATAACCATCTTACGTGTACCACACTGTACAGTTTTTAATGAACTGGAACTGCTTCGTTGAAAACCAGTTTATAAGGCTCCATAACTCATTTCTCAATGCATTAACTTATTATGTCAAATTCACTACACAATTTTAGCAGTTTGGTCCTCTGCCAATTTGGTAAGTTGGAGACCTTCTCTTTGTCACTACATGAAAACATAAAAGATACAAACTAAAAAAGTATTTTGGACACATGCCATTGCAGCAAATGGTGTGTCACAGAAAACCAGAGAATACACACAAATAAACAGGTAAGTAAACTAATATAAGGACTTTGTTTGCCACTAGGAATTCAATCAATGTTTTATAAGAAAGTAACACAAACGAGCACCCGAACACCAAAAAACTAACCACAGTAAAAAGAAATAACTTGGATTATTTCACAAAAGGAATTATGTCAGTAAGTACGGAACAGCTGAAACACAGATATATTGAGAAAGTGAACGAAAAACAACACAGTAACTTTGGACAGTAAGACAAAGAAAGAACAGACTAACACAGTATGGTCTCCTTGCGAAAAAACAGAATGTTGCTTTTGGAGACTGTAATTTGTCTCCGCCATCAGGTACATGCAAAGTCCGAGGAGCACCTTCAGATGACTATGGGCACTGGAATATATATACTCTGTACCCCCTCGTCTATCCTGGCCAATACGAAAGAGCCATGCCCTGATTGGCTGCGCAGGTAAGAGTCTGTTGCAATTGGCTAATGGTTTCCTGTGATGACAGCTATGGTTTTGTTGATTTTGTTGAAAATTTACTTCTTTATTAATTATTGATATTCAAATGTTTATCAGTTCTATGCTTTGCTGGCTAAAAACATTTCTGTTACTAACTATGAATGCCAATTCTTTGATCTTTCTTTTAATTTTTTTGTTTCTTGAGTCAGTGGATTAATATTTTGCCAGAGGATTCTGTGGTTACTGTCCCAGGCATGTTCTGCAAGTTTAAATTTTTGAACTTCATTCTTCTTTACATTATTTTTGTGTTCTTTTATGCATGTAGGAAGTGGTCTGCCAGTCTCTCCAATGTATACACAGCCACATTTACAGGAGATCTGATGACTATGGGTTCAATGGAATTACCTGACTTGAAAGCTGTTTGGAGTCCATACTTATTGCCAATCATCTTATTTTTGCAGCGAGGCCTCGAACACATGGGAAAACCAGAGTTCCCACAGGTTTTCTCTTTGTTTGTTCATTTAGGCTTATGTCAGTGATGTTTGGTATTAGATTTCATGTTAAGATATTGACGGGATAACCATTTGCCAACAATTCATTTTTTAAGTGTACATGTTCATCTGCTATTGCTCGTTTGTATTAGATGATTTTTTCAGCTCGGCTAGCTAAAGTCCGGATAATGCCAGTCTTTGCGCTCGCAGAGTTGGTGGAGTTGAAATGTAGGTATTAACCAGTATGTGTTGGTTTCCTGTACACTTTTGTGTAAATCGTTGGTTTTTATTTCATTACAAGCACATCAGGAAACACAATGCTGTTGTTGTTCTGTTTCTTTAGTAAATTGGATTGATGGCCTTGCGAGTTGAGGAAACGAGCAAATTTGTCAATTTTCTCGGGACCATGTTGCCAAATCAAAAAAGTGTGGTCAACATAACGCAGCCAGACTTAAGGTGGTATGGTGGTTTCATTCAGTGCTTCTTGCTCGAAAAATTCCGTGAAAATGTTAGCCACGAAATGTGACAGTGAAGACTCCATAGACATGACATCAGTTTGCTTGTAAAGTTCATCTTAGAACTGGAAGTATGTTGTGTTGGCACATAGTGTGATGAGTTTCATGATGGTCGGAATGGATATTTCAGTTCTCTGTTTGAGGGTACTTTAATTTTCCAGCTTAGAGTTTCTATTACAAGCACATTAGTGAACAGGCTTTGATCATCAAAGTTGACCAGGATGTCGGTTGGTGATACTGGTGTTTTGTCGCAAGGAGACCATTGTGTTTGTCTGTTTTTTCTTTGTCTTACTGTCCACAGTTACTGTGTTATTTGTTTTTTGCTTGCTTTCTCAAGGTGTTGTGTTACTGCTGTGTCATCTACATCCAGTTTTACATCATTCGTTTTGTTTTGTCTGTTTGTTATAATTATTTTTTGCCTTACTGACGGAATTCTTGTGGAATAATCTTGAGTTGTTTTTTCTTTGGTTCATTTTTTTTACTGCTTGGGTGCTTGTGTTATTTTCTTGTAAAACACTGATTGAATTCCTTGTGGAATTGTATATTTTTACCTTTGTTTGCCGGTTGCAAGCAAAATCCTTTTGTTTATTTACTTGTCTGTTTGTTTGGTGTATTCTCTTTTCTGTGACATACCATTTGCTACAATGGTGTACGTCCAAAACAGTTCTTTAGTTTGTAACTTGCCCCAATTGCAAGAATCATTCAAAAACAACATCAATGCCCAGTATGGACCTGGTATGCATCTTTCTGTTTATAAACTGGGAATGGAAATTAATCTTCAGTCCCAGTGCTCAAAAAACTTGACCTTTCTCTGTAAATGCTGCATTAATGATGTTATTTCGAAATGACTAACAATGAAATGTCCATTTAACAGCAAAGAAACTCGCAAGTTCGCCAATAAAGCTAGCAATTGCCTCTTAAATGAGAGAACTGCCTTCCACCATTGCCAAAAACCACAGTTAAATAATGAACTCCATTTTAGTATCCAATCTGTGCTGACCACCAAAGACTTCAATAGTATTTATCAAGCCATCTCAAACTTGATCGAGAAGTGAAAAAATGCAAAGACAAGCAAAAAGAGAAACTTGCCAACTTCTTGTGCATAAGAAATAACTCACCAAATTTTCTATAACCCCTCAACGCCGTTCGTTGTGAATGCATTGAGCAAAACATTGTCAGAGTCAGAGAAATCTGTTCTGCAGAAAGGGTTGAACTTCTGCATTTCCCTTTGGTGGACACCTGTCCTGGACATGTTTTTCAGTCTAAAGTGCCATATACAAACTTTCAGCAGCGTGGGTGATAACTGTGCTCACTCCATCATGCCCACCAAAACCAAACACTAATGCTGACGTGGATGTTGTAATACAGTACTTCCTTCTGACAAAGGCAGTGGGTCATTCCATTTTCAATCAACACATGCCTATTGATTGCATCAACATTTTTGATTGCATCAAAATTTTTGATTTTTGAGACGGTCACGTCT
>PNEQ01064991.1:0-12172 GCA_003012365.1 Medauroidea extradentata
CGGCCCATTGAGTTGATCAGGAGGGCGACCTGGCGAGAAGCTGGTAGATTTTCACCGCCAACGGCCTCGTGGTAATATCGGAATTTCTTTTTCCACTGAAGCCAGTTATTTGCGACATCGCCATCGCGTCGGAGCTTTTTAATGGGTTTCACGAGCGTATCCATTATGATCCTATTGACTGCGCCATGTGATGTTTGTAGATGAAACCATTTAATCACTTTTAAACATGGATTTATTTTACCATCCTTTTCGTCGGTTAGCTCCCATCCACGTCCTCCTATCTACTGCTGCCAACCTGCACATGCCAACCTCCTCTCCTGGTTGGTGTTACCAACTTTACATATCATGACAATAAGTAATTCATGTAATAATAATAGGATTGTTGTACTTGTAATTTTAATTTTCACAACAAATTGTTTCATAAACGAAATGTGCCAAGTCAACTTGTGAAGTGCTGCTAAAAATCAATCTTAAAATTAGAGCACTGACAAACACACACACATTTATGCATGTACAGTACTTAAAATGTACATACCCATGATAAAAAAAAAAGTATCTCATAGGTAATATTTATTTCTTTAATTTAACTTATTTCATAACTTCTCTTTTGGAAATTTACTTTTTGAAAATCAATTATGTTAATAGTTAGAATCTTTGTATGCCATTCCTATGTATGGAAATTTAAAGTGCTACAGAAAGTTGTTGAGTGTCCATTTTAGAAAAACAAAATCAAGAAATAAATTTGCATTGTATTCCATAGTGGCTCTGTTTTTTAATTAGTAACTTAAGTTATGTTTCGGACACGTACTGCGAGACCTTTCCATAGTTCTTAACAAATTTTTGTTTCGTGCATAATCACTGCTAACTTAATTGGTTTCCTTTGGTTTTAATTTTCTTTACTCACGTGTATTTAAAGTTTTTGCAGAACTTAGGCTTTACAATACAATATAAGTAGGTAGTTCGTAAACTCGTAGGAAAATCAAATTTTGATGGTCCTTGTGTTCTTTACGGCTTCTATCCGCTGCAAATATTTGAGTATACCATGTGGAATTATGCGTTTGGAAGTTTTGAATGTGTAAATATGTCGGTAACTTCGTCATGTAGTTAACGTTACAGGCAACATTTAATTTTAGACTAATTAGCGAAGATCAAATTGTTGATGTTGCCAAATACACTTCATTTGTCTTTTTTTTTAGCAAGTATTTAAAGTTCATTATTGACTATTTTAGAGCATTCCAACGTGGAAGTCATATGCATGTATTGCAATTTTTAGAGATCATAATATAAGTTTTTATAAGTAAAATGATCACAAAAGAGTGTAAACAGGGTCCAAATATTAGTATGCATTTTCACAGGACAGAAATAGTTGCAACACTTCAGTGGAAGTGAAATATGCTCATCATTCCTTTTCTTTATTCCATAAAAAGCTTCATATCACTAAAGGTGCAGTTTAAAGGACTGTTGTGCTTGCTTAATCAACCAATCTCTGAAAACACGCACTAAACATAAAAAAACTCTACGTCCTTGACTGTTAAATTGTTTTCAATAGTTGTAGTGGTAAGAGATTCTTCACGTTCGTTCTGGAATGTTCTGTTGTAAAATATATTAGTTGCCTGAATTTTTTATAGCCTTTTATTCTTCTGTTTCTGTGGACATGAAATCCATTAAGTGTGGGATGTCTTCAGCATCAGCATTTTGAAGCACCATGCATTTCTCGTAGGTCCTTTAACAAAAAAATACTGAATTATAATCTCAAATTAATTACCCCCCAAAAATTTATTTTGTCTCAAATTTGATCTTTCTGCCATTGAACTTTTATCACCGTTGTGTTTTACCAACCTATTTACAATAGTTTGACTTGTACTTGAAAATGTTTTTAGTACATTAAAATAGTATGTATAGTAAACAGGCCTATAATAAGATTAATTGGTGCTGCAGTTAATGTGCCATCAGAAACCTGATTAATACATACTGTACATTGTGTGTATAACACACATTGTGTGTATAATATACACGTTCCCATATGCCACAACAAACCTTGCTTAATGAGGAGGTAGAAGTTTTGTTTACATACGGTAATCATATTTTATAAAATAATATTATAAAAATCTCACAAATACTTGTTCATATTATTTTTTTTGCGAAATATTTCATGCTTGAATGTGTGTATATACAGGGCTTGAATGTGTGTACATACAGGGCTTGAATGTGTGTATATACAGGGCTTGAATGTGTGTATATACATGGCTTGAATGTGTGTATATACAGGGCTTGAATGTGTGTATATACAGGTTGTTTCTTCATAATCCACAAGCGTCTCTCTCATAAAAAAAATAATACGAAAATGACATTTTATTTTCTGAAGCTGTAGAGTTTTTTTTTTTTTTTTTTTTATATGCTACATAGATTCCCTAAAGATTTTCTTGTAGTTCTGCAGTAAAAGACAAGATGCTCTAAGAGTAATTTATGACAAACAATAGGAATTGTTATTCATTTTTGCTGACAACAGGTAAGCCACGTGATTTAAAAGTTCCACTAATACTCCAATGCTATTTATAGCCCACTCATAAAACAAAGGAGGCTTATGAGGTTCCCTTCCTGTGAATGTTATTTTATTAATTAATTTAAAGTTAGAATTAGTAAACATCACTGAAATAATGCCGGGGGAAACTGTTATAAATATCAATTATCACACAATTTTTTATCAAGTACCTTGAGGGAAAAAAACCAGGTTCATGAGTTTTTGCAATAAAGTGACATTTTTACTGGAAATGAAAGAATATATAAGACTTTGTCAACGCATCCCGTCCGTTACAACGAAGCCTGCTAAAAATAAGTAAATAAATAATTATTGAATGGGGGTATACAGTACTTAAATGCGAGTGTACGAACCACCGAGACGACGTCGGGAAATGGAGCCCGTAGACTGTCATCGTTCCTGAATGGTGACTTGAGGTAAAACCCTAGAATGGAGCATTGCCGAACTGAAGGGACGGAGGAAAACCGGAGTTCACCGAAAAAACCCTCAGACAAGTCGAGCGCACTAGACAGACACTCGACCACTGCAGCCCCCATGTAGTAGGTACAAGGAAACAACATTGCTACACCTGGAAAAAAAAACTACCTTCTCGATAACCTAATACTGCACTGTGATAAAATACTGTAATAATAAATATTATTGGATCCTGTGGTTACAATTGAAAATCACAGTATTATTCACAATGAACTTAGCATTGAAATATGTCCTCCCGCGTACCACCAAATTGTTGGCTGAGGAAAATGAAGCAGCTTACTCTTACAAAAGTGTTATTCTGAAATATATTCTCGTGTATAGTGTTTTTCGAAGTTCAAATTACATATACAAATAATATAGGTCTTTAAAAGGCAAACAAATATCTGTAAGACGTAATATAGGCTCCAAAATGTTTAAATGATTATTACGATTTGTTTTAACTTGTATGAGCGTACCATTCTCGTTAATGTATTACAATTAAAAGTTCTCCCCAACATTTTGTATATTGAAAAATTAGGATTTATTTGCAATGAATGTTGCAACTCTTTCGTCTAAAAATAAGTGCAGTAGAAATATATTCACGACTCACCACCTAAAGTGCATCCATAGGGAATTTCGCCCCTTTGAAGTTATGACATTTTTTCAGACCTTCTCATTAGCAGCTCTAACTTACTTCAACAAACTGATTGATGTTACTTCTTTTTTTGGCTATGATTCATTCATCAATGTACAGAAGATTTTACTAAGCGTATTTACAATAACTGATGATATTGTGCATACTTTGCAGAATCACTTTACTTAACCCATTATGAAATTGTATTAAACAAACAATTAGTTAATGGGTTTTGGTTTAGCTGCAGAGGGAATTTACAGACTAACGTACAATTTATTATATACGAATATAAAATAAATTATTGAAAACAGACAATTTTTTACATTTATAAAAACCAATTTTCATAAAGTTATTGCTAAAACAATTTTAAATGATAGTAATGTTAGGAAGTAACGGCACTGCATATAGAATTATATGGCTGCTTTGTTCAGTAATAGTTCATTGAAAAATTTGGTTGGATTTTCTTAATTTATAGCTGTATGATGACTTTTACGCACATTTATGTATTCAATCTGTATGGTGATGTTAACGGGTTCATGTACTTGCATACCTCATCGTACACTGTTCTTAAAGTAAATTTACAATTTTTGAGGTGCTATAAACTTTTTAAAATATAATTATTTTAGGCCTATGTGTGCATAAAAGATAATAAGGACTTAACATTTGTATATTACACACACATTTGAAGCTTCTGCTAGATACGTTTACAAGTTGTGAGTAACATTTCACGTTAAAATAATGTTGACTCAGTGTCCGTTGAGAGTGAGGTAGTAACGGAGCTGTGTTGGAATGCTCTGGGCGCCACCCGGTTAAGCGTGTAGCCGGGAACAAGAGGCTCAATGAGTCGTGGTCTGTTCGTGCCGGCGTGCCCCTCTCTCCCCTGGCGAGTCGAAACGGCTGCGGATCGGGAAAAGCAAGGAAGATCTGGAGAAAACTACTCCTTATATTGATACTTATTGGGCGGTTCACACCCCCATACCCTTGGGCCTTAAGCGAGCCAGTTCCAAATGGCGAAACAAAGTAAAACACTGGGACGGATAGTTGCACACGCGCGTTACGTTTCTCGCTGGACGAATCAGAGTCCCGAAGCGCACCACGTCTCGTTCCGTCCGTCGCGGCCGCTGCTTCCAGACTGCCTTCTTCATTCACTGAAAAAGGGAGGGGGCGGCGAAGCCATGTGTCCTGCACTGGCAGATGGCCGTGCGGTGGCCGGAATGGCAGGTGTCGCACGTCGGTGTCAAGTTCACACACACCCTGCCGCCATCACTGATCCGCCACACACACTCAAGTACCGCACACCTGCCACTGACACACTCTGCGAACACCTGCCGCGACCAGGCGCAACTCCACCTGGCCTGGTACGACGATAATGTTTAATTTTTTTAACTAAATGGACTTTCTATAAACCGAATCCTAAATTTAATTATTCACTATCAAAATGTTTTTCGCTTGACTTAAATAAATTAATACATATTTATTTATTGTAAAACTGGACTGCGAATCATGAAATATAACAATAATGAGAATGTATTACTACAGTAACAGTGCAGTAATAAAATACAACATGACTAGTCATACTACTATGTGGCTGTGTATTTTAAAACTTACTTTTTTGAATGTTCACGGTAACAATAATCTTCTAGTAACGTGAATTTTTTTACACCTTTGTGTGTTTTAATTAAGTAGTATTTTGAGTAGCAATTTTATTAAATTTTGCCTACTAGTGCTGTTTTTTATAGCTACATGTACGAAACAATAGTAAAACTACCAAAATTTGTATGTACATATACTTTTTATTCCCAGTGTAACAGTTCTGTTTTGCTGTCTTTACGGTATGTATTATGATCTGTGAGAAAACTTTATAATTAAATTAATGGCACAAGAAAAACTGTACTTAAAAATTGTGCGTCAACAGGACCCAATCAAATAAACATTACAGCCCTGGTGTCGATCTTTAGGCCTGCAGAATATCAACAATGATTTTCGTACATTTAAAAATAATGATACTGAACGATTGTATACTCGGGGTAGTATGTACAGGTGTTTTTCTTAACCATTAAAACTTTTACGAACTTGTGTTATATCAGTGTTATTGTAATTACTCGCGCATGCAGAACAACATGTAAGTCTACATTTTCCGACCTAAAAGTAGTTTTAATATGATACATAATAAGAAATAAGTATCGTATAGGGATGGGTACCCGAGGGCAGTCGCTTGCAACACAATTTGATGTGCGAACAGACAACTTACAGAGAGCAGGGTGGACTCTTGCTCGCGAAGATTAAAAATTTAGAGGAAAGTAGGGGAGGAAGCGGGGAGCCAACCCCTACTGCGAGGGAGATTGTTCGCCTCCCTGCTTTGTCTGGCCGTGTCATGTGGCCAGCACACGCTGTCGAAGAGTATGTTTTTTCTCAAAATTTTCAGTTGTGACATGGTGCAAACAGTAATGTAAATGAAAGATGGATTGATTCATGATCCTGAAATGTGATCATTTTGGAATTACAAAAATTGTAAGAGTGACACTGCCTGGAAAAAGCCTTATTTGGCTATTTTTGTTATTAATTTTCTAATTGTGTAGGAATCTGGGAAAGATACAGACAATTTACATTTTGCACTGTGCCTTGAACTCTATAATATATATAATTTATAATCATACTTTGAGTAGTTTCTGTGAAAAAGTGATATTGTTGAACCTATACAGCACACTTTTCGCAGCTGGCAGGCGAGCACCGTAAGAAAAATTTATATAGGTATAATCCTACTCTGTAGCATTGGTCACATGACTAGATCTACTCAGTCGTTATATGTTTGAGCAGAAATAAATCCAAAGAGTAATATCTTAGTAGCCTTTTAAAAAAATGTGTGGCCAATTGTGCAAAAGCTGTAATTTCAGTAGCCGATCAGACCTGTATTATTAGACTTGAATTATAGTATTGTGTACTGAACAGAAATGCTAGAACAAACCTCAACAAATTACATAACAATATGTTGCAAAGTAAAAAAATTATCTCGCACGTAACTGCTGCATTTTGCATTAATATATAGTTTATTACATGCACCTAAATTCAGAATGTCACAAATTTATCTTATTAGTAGGCTGTCTAAAGGTGCTTACGGAAACTACTTTGGATCCACTTGATAGCGAGTAACTCAGTCGAAAACGTCATGTGCTAAAGATCTACAGGCCCTCAAGATTTCAAAGTGTTCAACTCAATCCCGGCGCCAGATCTCGTAGATCTACCCTGCTCCCGAGCAGGGTAGATAGCAGCCAGCAGACGATACAAAGGAAAGTACGCGTAGAATGCATGTTTACGAAAATACGATGTTTGATCGTAGTATTTTTGTTGAACAAGAAGTCTGTGGAGCAGTTTATTAAGTAAAAATGTCACCAGAGTATGTACGTAATTCAAGTATGGAATAAATTAATTATTATTGGTACACAATTTTAATGCTACATACGTATCAACCAGCAAGAAAGGATATTCTTCACTGTTTTGATCTGGCCTAATGACATAGGTCTGCATATATTGCTATATTTTTTTTAAAAAGGCCGGCAAGTAACTACCCTTCAGGTCTACGACCGCTCGTTAAGCATCCAACAACTGAGTAGATCCGGTCATGTGACCAGAACTGCCGACCCAGTACGTTTCCGTAAGCACGTAATGACCTTTAAAACCCGTCGTTCGTCAAGCCACTGAGAACGAAAATAATGGGGCTTACGAAAACGAACTAGGTACAGTCCTACTGGGTATCCTTGGTCACTTGATTGTATTTTCTTAATCGTTAAGCGCTTACGGAAACGAACTAGGTACAACCCTACCTGATATCTTGGTCACATTACGTGATACACACTGTCGTTTGATGCTTAACGAGTAGTCGTAAATCCAAAGAGCTGTTAGGCTACTTGACGGTAATTTAAAAAAATAAGGGAAAAATCTGTAGAAGCGGTAATTTCAGTCGCTCATTTGGCAGACCTATGTTATTAGACCATGTTACAACAGTGCAGAATATCCTTTTGTGCAGTTATAATATACATAATTAGCATCAAAATTGTGTACTAGTAATAATTTATTCCATACCTGAATTACATACTCTGGCAACATTTTTACTTTGATAGACTGAGCCAGACTTCTTGTTCAACAAAAATAGTGCTATCCGACATCGTATTTTCCGGAAACAGACATTCAAACCACCTCACAACATATTTTCTATTGTTTACACAAGCAGAGGTTTGTTTTACTCGGCCTCTCTCAGGAGCTGGAAGAGTTAGGTCAAGTTGACCCAGATCAAAAAGAGTTGACAACTCTTGGAGGAGCGAGGAAAACGAGATCTGGTGGAGCTTCACGTGTTCATGTAATCAGGAAGTAAACACGCACAAAGAGACAGGGCACAAAGAGACAGGGCTCATACCCGGCATGGACTTTCACGAGGTGGCGACGGGCCACTGTGACGTGCCGCGCTGCGACAGAACGGGACGGGAGTGGGCGCGATGCGTGGACTGTCAGACGAACAGACACCGACGGTGCGCAAAAGCGGCGGAACTGGTGACATTCGGGTAGGGGGTGTTCGCCTGCCAGGAGTGCACAACACCGCGCACGACGGGTACCACGAAGACGGAACTGGACCGGGACCAGTGCTCGTGGACCGGATGCGAGGTCGCGATGCCGCGACGAGAGGTCTGTCTGACACCCCAGCGGGCAGCCAGGGGTGATGCGAGCGGGCGCGGGTGGCGACCGAGCGCCGAGGACGAGGCACTGGAAGGCGGCGAGGCACGTCGGGACGTGAGGCAAGTCATGCACATACCCCCGCAGAACATCACGCTGCCGAAGTACGCCGGACTCCACACGGAGGATGTGACCCACTTAGTCACGCTGTGCGCGAGGCGCCTATAGCGGTATGGGGCGCCGCAGGACGAATGGACAGAGCATGTGGGAAGAAGGCTAAGGGGGGCTGCCCACGAGTGGTGGAACCTGTGGCAGCGAACGGAGACACCGTGGTCAGAGTTCGTCAGTGGCCTGAAGAATCGCTTCCCGCCCGCCGAGGCTCGGGCGGAGTGCGTTGCCCGGTTCTACGCAGAACGACAGAGGGAAGGAAAAGGGGTGGAAGTATTCGTGGCCCGGAAACTCCAGCTGTTCCTGCACATCGAGCCCGACGTTCAGCTCCAGGACGCCCTGCCCGACGTGACCAGGAAGTTGCACGAGGCGATGCAACCGTTCGTGCAAACCTGCCACGGGGAGAGCACAGAGACCTACGTGCGCCGGGCGGTGACGGTGGAGAACGGCCTAAAGAAACTGTTCCGAAGCCAGAAAAGCGGGAGCGACCGACCGGCCAGTCCAGGCCCCAGTCGCCGGGTCATAGAGTACTGCAAGACAGAATCGGTACCAGGAGGGGCGAAGATCGACCCTGGCCCTGCCGGCGCTATGCCAGGAACATCGACACCACTAGGACTACCACACCCGCCACAGTGCCATACGTGCCCAGTGCCCACTTTCCACTGGCACCAGCACTGCCCCAGGAGGAACAAGCAGCCGGGAAACGAGTAGCCGGGGGAGAGGGGCCTGCTGCTCACCTCCCCGCGGTCTTGACAGCCACCCTGATTTTGACTTACCACGCCGAACTAGTTGCCAACATGGTGTTCACTGGTAGCCGCCACGTGATGAGGATTCCGGTGGAAGTCAACGGACGGCCGACGGCCGCCCTCGTGGACACCGCCGCCAGCCACACCCTAGTGCAGCCGGAGTTCGTCCCAGCTGCCGACCTGCGCCGGGACCCATGCACTCTCCAACTCGCCACCAACGGCGGCGCAGGTACGACGCTCGGCTCCGCGAGCAGCGAAATCCGCCTCCGCAACCAGCTGTCGTGGGCCGAGGTGCTCGTCGTCGACGGACTCCGAGCAGCTGGCTGGACGACCAGGAGGCCGTCATCGAGGTAGCCGCGAGGAGACTCCACTTAGGACCAGGTGAGCGCAGAACTGTATATGCATGTGATGAACCAGTGTCCCGCCCCACCCGAACTGTGACCCTTGACGATCTAGCTCACGATGTACCCCTAGTCTTCCGAGAAAGGTTGGAGCGTGTGCTCAAGGAACGCCAGGACGTGTTCACATTCTCCGACCTGTTGCACGCAACCACAGCGGCAGAACACGCCATTCCGTCAGTCGACGAGGAACCAGTGTACACGAGGCCGAGGGGATATGGGTTCGAGGAACATAGAGTTATCAGGGAACAGGTGCACGAGATGCTAGGGGAAGGGGGTGATAGAGCCGACGGACAGTAGGTACAACTCCAAAATCGTACTCGTCGCGAAAAAAGATGGCTCCATGCTCTTCTGCGTCGACTTCCGCCCGCTGAACGCGGTCACCGAATCCGCCCCCCCCCCTGTTAAGTTTAGACGAGGCCTTGGCAATGCTGCAAAATGCACGGGTATTCACAACTCCCTGAAATCCGGGTATTGGTAAGTCCCAATACGTAGACAGGACCGTGCGAAGACAGCTTTCACGACACCAGACGGGCGCCGTTTTCAGTTTAGGGCGATGCCTTTTGGTTTGAAGTGTGCACCATTGACTTTTCAATTCATGACGGCTAGGGTATTGGAGGGCCTCATCAGAGAGTACGTGACCGCGTACTTGGAAGATATCATAATCTGGTCACGTAACTGGGAGGAACACGTATGCCACTTAGGTCTGGTCCTCGAGCACCTGGCCACCCACCAACTCGTGGTCTCGCCTACAAAGTACCATATAGGCCAAAGCACCTTGGACTTTCTGGGGCACGTAG
This sequence comes from Medauroidea extradentata, assembly GCA_003012365.1. Lineage (NCBI taxonomy): Eukaryota > Metazoa > Arthropoda > Insecta > Phasmatodea > Phasmatidae > Medauroidea > Medauroidea extradentata. The sequence continues at coordinate 10,404 of PNEQ01064991.1, forward strand.
TGAGTGCGGACGGACACGAGGCACATCCGGCACACTTGCGCAATATCGAGGAGGCGGAACCGCCGAAAACGCGCAAGAAACTTCAGCGCTTCTTCGGCTTGGCGAACTGGTTGCGCAATTACGTCCCGAATTTTGCTGAGATTACTGCACCCCTGACTGACTAACTGTCCACGAAGTACCGGTACCGCTGGACGGAGCGAGTGCAATGCGCGTTTGGGGAACTGAAGGCGTGTTTTAAGCAGTGCCATATTCTTTCGTGGGTTGACCAAAGAAACGACTCTACGTGCAGACAGACGCCAGCCTACTCGGGACCGGAGCGGTACTCTACCAGCTGGCCGACGACGGGAGCCGCCGGATCATAAGCTACGGTAGCGCTAAGTTTGGCGGGGCAGATCAAAGGTACCATAGTAACGAGCGCAAGTGTCTGGCAGTGATCTGTGCCCTAAATAAGTACCGCCCCCACTTGGAAGGCCGTCGGTTCACTCTGCGCACCGACAATAAATGCCTGACGTGGCTAGATAGCATGCAGGGGAGGCGCGGAAAGCTACTACGCTGGGCGCTGCTACTACAGTCATTTGATTTTGACACCGAACACGTGGCCGGGGAAGAGAATGAGCTGCCGGACTTGCTGTCACGAGACCAGGACGAGAGAGAGACGCTGCGGGACGAGCAAGCGGGCGATTATCTGTTCCCCCCTCCCAAATGCACGGACAGAATGTAAACAAACCGTGGGGAAGGGAGAACCCGACCGCCTACGTTGTTGTGGCCGAGCAGGCGGACCATCCGGACGCGAACAGCTGGCTGTAAATGGATGAACACGTGCGTAACATGCAAACGACGTCACCCACGGCGATTCGCCTAAGGCACGAGTGCGCACAAGGGCATAAGGAAAACCTCCGCACTTTGAATGAAGTCATCCAGGCGCTCCCACCTGGCACCGACACCTGGTACACTTATGTTCTGCCGAAAGCGCAGGAACTAGTGTTCCGCTATGTGCACGATCATGCGCTATCAGGTCACCCGGGGGACGAACAAACACAACGGCAAGTCAACGCCTACTTCCACTGTGCGGGCATTGTTAAGGAAACCCGAGAGTACGTGCGAGCTTGTCATGTGTACCAGTGTAAAAAGCGCGCAGGAGCGACGGGGCCGAACAACAAATCCCCCGCCACCTCCAGGCACCGTTCCAAGACTTAGCGATCGACATGATGGGACCCTACCCCCGGACAGCACGCCTGAGGAGATTTTTAATTTTGGTCACTGACCTTTTTAGCCTCTGGACGGAGGCATATGCGGTCAGCAATACGCGCACCGCCACGATCTGCGCAACACTGGAGAAATAATTTTTTCCGAGGTGGGGATTCCCGACGTCCATACTATCCGACAACGGCAGTCTGTTCGTGGGATGCCGGTGAAAAGACTGGTGCGCGGAGTTCAGCCTACAACACAGATTAACTCCTGTGTACCACCCACGCCCCAATCCCATGGAACAGCGCAACCAGGACTTGAAGGGGCAATTACGCTTGCGAGTGGTAGAAGACCACACTCAGTGGGACTTACATGTGGCCGACGCCTTGTTTTGCTTGAGGAACCGGGTGAAAGCCGCCATAGGTGCCACCCCTGCGGCCCTAGCTCAAGGACGACACCTGCCCCGGCCGGGCGAGCCCCCTCCGGGGAACGAACACCACGACCGCACGGCCGAAGTGGCAACAGCGCGACAACATCAGTCTGAATATGCCACCAAAATAGCCCCCACTGCAGAACGAACC
>PNEQ01064992.1:0-19208 GCA_003012365.1 Medauroidea extradentata
TACCCGTCTTAACGCTAGCTACATTCTCCACTCACTGCCGCTCTTCACCCTCGTCCACCATCCTTCCGGCGTGTCCGCCTGTCCCCCTCCTGCCATGTCCTTGGAACCTCCTCAGGGGTGGACAACTTGGAGACTTCTGGAGATACGGCATGCTTGCTGCCGGTTGACAACACACAGCAGTTCAAACACAACCCAAACAGATACTTCGGACTACAGTTTCCTCTTACCAAACAATTTTAACTTTCATAGTTTGCTCATAACTGGGGGGTCAAAATCAATATTTGGTTTTTGTACTGCCATGCAAATAGTGAAAACGAACTGACTTACTTAAATGAAATAACTCTCTGTGAACGTATATCCCATGAGCTATGCAAAAAAACTTAAAAAAAAAAAAAACACCAAGTATAATTTTAATTTTTTTAAATCTTAGAAACACAGAAAAATTGTAACTCAACATTATTAAAAAAAAAATATATAAAAGCAGTTCGCCGGATGTTTTTTTTATGTTTTATTGCGTAGCCCATGGCATGTTATTTCTCTGTGAATTATTTCACTTACGTAAGTCAATTAGTTTTCACTATTTGCACGGCAGCAGAACACATAAAATTTCATTTTGACGCACCTTTATGATAAAACTACACGAGCTAAAATAGTTTTGTAAGAGGAAGCTATATTTCACAAGTATAGCCTACAAATCTAACATTATTTCATATAAAAATACAATTACGATTTTATCGCACTTGAACGCTCTTAAGAGAAGACCTCGCCTTGCGCATGGACGACGCTGTAGTGTATCACACGCACCTATTATTTGTTTTACCAAAACGGCTTAACTTATTCATATTATGTTTATCTACGAAAAAAACACACTTTAAGCTATGCTCCTATGCTTTTGAAATTTCAGCACGTTTATTAGAAACACTATTGTTGGCTCTTTAATATTGGCTATAATAACGGTTTTTTAGACTGCTGTAACTCCAAAAATTCCACGTGAATTCGTAAAGTGCAAAGCGTGATTCATGCGTTGGCCTCTACTTCATACTACCAAAAAATAAAATTTTAGGGTTACCACTTAAAGTGTAATGGGGAAAAAGACTACAGCGATAACTTTGCACGCCAGTCTGATGCGTTGTGAACAGAGGTGATATGCTTAAGTCGGGCGTAGTACTCTGGCTCTTATCGTTCCGCTGTTCCCACTTGTCATATGCGGAAAATTGAAACCGGTGATGACTCCTCTTTAAGACAAGAACTGCACCAACTATCTGCGGGCTACTCGTAGAATTATAAACACACTAAGACAGCTGACCGACATTATAATTTCAGCAGTCTCTACTATATAAATTACACTCGAGTGAAGTTTAACTTATCATGAGTATGCAGGTTTAAGGACCATGAAGAGTCTTCTCTAGTGGGACTACTTTTTGTAGCTACAGTAAAGTTCATTTGTCATTTGTAAATTACTGCCCAAACAAGAATACTACTTGTATTTTTGTCAGTTTAATCTAGAAATCGGTATAAAAACAGCAATGTTGATAAAACTGTTGTGGAGTGCAGTGTTGTAGTTTCCCATGAACGACATCGGTACTCGTGTCGTCATTGCGTATGCAGAAATAAATTTACGGCTGGGTAGTATATAGCCGTTCTCCAGTTCTCCTTCACTAACATAGGAAGCAATAATATTACAACAGAATAAATTACCGGGTAATGTCTTTAAGAACCTATTTAGAAAAAAAAAGACCGATTGCACTATCGTGAGAATGGCGCTGAAAAGGCTCAAAAACCTTAAAAATAAGCGTTATGTATATGATAACATGCAAAACATAAAGTATAGCTATTTTTGTAGAAAAAAGTTTAAATTAGAATAATACTAAATTTTTTTTCTCGTTGGAATTTGTGTGTAGTCAAATTTTTTCAGAAGCCTGCATGGAATAAGTCTCAGGCATGGTTTGCAACAGTGAGTGTGTATAGAATTTTGCTATAGGTCGTTCGGGACTAAGTTAGCTCTAAAAAATAAACTTTTGAAAATAATTACCAGCCGTTACTACATGTAATTCAAATTGATGATAGTTGCCCTACTGCTTGTGTGGTTGGCAGTGAATTTGTGAATGTACTTCCGTCTTTATTCTAATTTAAAAACAGTCTTATTGAAATAAAATCAAATGAAATCGAACTCTGTATTAGGTATACTTTATAACATTTATTTATTATCTTATTTAAATAAATAAGTGCCTACACAATGTGACACGAGAGTGACCCTGAACATTTAACTGTCGTCTGCAGTATACACATAGCCTCTAGCGCTCCGCGCTGCAGCCGTAGTTCGAAATTCCACCGAGAGGTGGCATCTAAGGTTACTCTATAACTTCACTTGGAAGAGTAGTTAGTTCGGTGTGACTGCCCATCGTGCAATTAATGTTTAGTTTATAACACACTCAAGAGCGTTAAAAATTATTGTTCACGGAAATCATTGCAAAATGACGTGAAGTCACTGATTTGTATTCTGTAAATTATGATTAACAATTAATTTCACCCTTCGTATCTGACATTTTTTTCTGTGTCACGCATTAAGAAAATACGTCGTATATTCTTTCTGTTAAATGCTTAGTCGTCGTCCATTGCAGCACAACTGTACGGAACTAAAATTCTTGAATAACGACTGTGATTAAGTTGTGTGTTCTAGTATCGATTTTGAAATTCAAATTCGAACGTAAAGTGCACACATTTACGAGATTCGTAATTGCAATAGTGCATGTCGTTTAATTTAGAGTCAATTTACAGAAACCACATTTAAATAGATGTTAACTCGCATGTATTTATTACTAAGACAACGGTTGATCATAGCAATTATTCAACATCCACGTATTTAATGAGATGATACAGTAGACAAAAAATTTTAGAGTAGTACAATGTATATGTAAATAGTGTACAAGCCTACGTACATAAAACACATGGCAATGTTATAGTTACGTGTAGTGGATGGATATAAACTGGTGGAAAATATAATTAATGAAATATTTTCTGAGTGCTTACTTTATCGCGAACCGCGTACTAATGTCCATATAATGTGTAGACTTGAGCAAAGTAACATTGAGTTGTGAGGTTCAATTTTATAATATACCAAGCCAATTTCTGATCAGTAAATTGCTGCATTACATTTGAATGTTTTCAAAAATACTGGAAAACGAGAGTATTTTTTAAGTATTTGACTGTGTGCGTTACCAGTGGTCGCTAACGCTATGTGATAAAACTCCACGCGTCCTTTAAATCTAATTATAGCGCCCGAAAATAAATATTCTGCAACTAAACGACATCCTGTATTCCATTCGGTTGGTGTTGTTTCGGACTCGTCAATAACTCACATGTAAAAACAATTGGGTGATGTTTTAGTACGGCTTAAAATACGTCTATCTCACTTATCACAACAAAGCGTTTAGTTAAAATAAAAAATAGTGTAAACTATGATTTACAGATAGAAAAATTAAACTACAGAAAAAATAAAATGGTGCAGCATATATTCAGCGTAGCAATCAGCAATAGAAATTATCTTAACAACTGTTCGTGACGGATTTGAACTTGATATTCTACTGAAATTTATTAAACAATGCATGCTAACTGGTGCCATTAAATTTTTAATAACTTCTCAAACAGTTTAATAATCAATGTTAATTAGCTGCCATTTTAATGCTTTATATTTGCATAGGAACAAATCCAGTACTTAGTTATCTCTGAAGTAATACCGATGTGTTTAGTGAGTTTGTCACTTTTTATTTCACGTCCCTAGCCGCAGGTTGTCGGTTCCAATTTTCTCTCTCTTCATTTAGTATCCAGTTGGCCAGTCCTGCCCCTAGGGTAGGGTATCTCGTTCCAGTTCGTGGACGGCTCCTCACACTGTTTACTTTGCTTCAGACGAGATCCAGGGTCTGTAAGGCCTCAGGGCGTGAACCCTGCAAGAAGGCTAGCAGCAAATATTATAAAAAAGGCCGAGGCCTTTAGCAAGAAAATCGTTCCTGGAATCACTGACCGCCTGTGAATTATAAGAGCAAAGAATGTATTTAAAAAAAAACACTATTTTATCCTAGCACGTATACCAACTTATGTGTTTATATGCATAATTCTTCTGCAATTTTTAAGAAAATATTAGCATTATTACTATTGACACATCATTATCATTTTTGATACTATTCGCAGTTGTCAATCGGTGAACGTGTAGTTATTGACGCGGAATACAGGGTCTAATGCCAACTGAACGATAATACAGAACACTGCGCTCGTGTGGTAGAAAAAACGCCTACCATACGTTACACAGGTTGCTTAGCGACAGATGTTATTAATGAACGTTTGAATAGACTACAAAACGAATTTCAACGATACACAATACCCTAAGAGTGTCACACAAAGGCGACCCTTTCTGTTCATGTTTATCGTTTATTTTTTTATCTATAAAATGATTAAAATGCACTGTTACCGCTTCTCGGACGATTACAATGATGCCTCTTCCAATATTATTAATATTCGAGGGATGATTTAACAAAATGCAAACAAACACTTAAATCACTGCATTCAATAAACTTTACATGAAATAGTGGTCTTTTATGTACGGTACTTCTTTGTATATGTTCACAAAACATTCCCAAACATCTTACTTTAAGGGTGTGTACCGTCCTTAATAGTAACTTTACGTTTTAGTTCGTAATATGATTTCGACATAATTTGTCGCCAGGAATCGCCTCTCAAATGGTGACGGTCTAATTAAGAATAAACCTGTATGGCTCGAACCGTACGGGTTATCGTTGTGATTTACACAAAAATGTTTACTTATGCAAACGTCTGAGATACGATTTCAAGGCTTTTCTGAAATACATACCTAAGGAGGATACAAGAAGTGTTTTTGACAATTCCTGCATATTTATCGAACCAGCTAAAATATCGAAGTGCTCTTCACTTCAGGTTGATGCTTACGCAAATACCAAATAGCGTTTAAGATATTTTCAAATAATTGTATCCCATAAGGGTGAAAATAGCCGTGAAGCATGTTTTCGATTAATTATTGATGTATATTAGCTATCGATAAATATCGAACACATTGAACGATTAGATATCGGCGTTATTTTTGCTACTTAAATACCTAAAAACCTTATGAGTTTTCGAAATAAGTCATCCAAGGTGGTGTAAATAGTGCAATAGTTGAGACGTGATTCAATAGATCATCAACACACCTGGGGCCGCGGTGGCCGAGAGGTCAGATCTTTTGCTTCCCACCAAGGAGATCCGGGCTCGATTCTCGGCAGGGTCGGTCCCCGCATTTTCGCACGTATGAATCGTGCCGGACGATGCCGGTGGTCGACGGGTTTTCTCGGGGATCTCCCGTTTCCCCCGTCCTTTAATCCTAGCGCTGTGCTCTGTACTCACCTCAGATCACCCCCCCCCCCAAATCGCTTAAGATTACGTTGTTAAGTCATAGATATCTACCAAACCCGCAGAGAAATACAGTTGCTTTACGCTTTAGTATGATAATTACGTAAATATCTGAAATTTAATTATCAGGATTTTCTAACTTTACCCCATTATGGTATACATTGGAATGAAGTATATTTTTGATGAACCGTCAAAATTGCTTGAATCAAACGGGCCATCAAGAGTTTGTTTTAATTGGATACTCATGTACAAAACAACATTATGAGAGTTTTAGAAATATGACCTCATAAAAGTGAGAAAATACGTAAAACTTGTTTCGATTCGTTATTCCAGTTCTTCCTCTTTTATCTCAAAGTGCAGCAAAAGTAATTTGCTTACGATAACGGTGAGGTATGCAAACTCTTGTATTAAACATTTCTAAACGAATACACGTAAAATGAACGGAAGACTTAGTGCGGCATTAAACAGTACCAACTTAAGTGGTGACTTGGGACTCGTGGTATGAGACAATAAAATAAATCCCCTCTAATGGTAGTCCTGAGTAAAGAAATATATATTTGCGATTTATTCTTTACAATGTATGATTTCACGGCAATACAGTAATTTGTACTCAATGTTCCCACACGCAGAAAAAAAATTGTATTACAGTTTTGCAAGGCACTCCTGCTTACTCTCGTTTTTAAGGTCATGGAAGTCACTATTTCCCCACATTGGTGTAAAAACTAAAAAACGTTTTTAACGGAAGAGTTTGAAAAAATTCAATAGCAAGGGCAGTTGTACAATGGATAGTTCCATTCAGGCGTTTCGCAAAATAACTCACCGTTCACTCGCGAATAATTTATTATTTTGGCTTGCTTTCATAAGAACATTGGCAATACGCTGGCAGCAAAAATCTGAACAAGTGTGAGTTTTTTTGCTACTAAAAATATTGAGTGCAAAGGATCCTATATTTGTAACAAAATAATGGACGGTACTTTCGATACATTTTATGAAGCTTTAAAAAATATTTTCAAAATCACACCAAAACTACTGAACGTGGCCTAATGGCCGAGTGTTTGTGTGAGGAACGGCGCTGAGGGCGATGTTGACTGGCTCATCAGGTGCGGTATCGCCTCTACGGCAAGACACTGAAACGGCGTTCAGTGGTATCGTAGAACAACAGACTGACTGACACATCCAGTGGTGCCCCCATATTTATACTGGTGAAAAATTTGAAGCCAAGTCCCTTGGTTGTTTCTAAAGTAGTTTCACAGGAATCCTACGAGTAGTTTTTCAGATATAAGTGGTTGAAAAGCTATTTTTAAGCAATTTCGTAAAGTACCTAAATGTTCGTCATCATTAGAAGTGTAATTTATTTTCGTACATTAGTTTCGTTTAAAAAAAAGTATTTAAGGACACATTGCCACGCAGTTAGACAATTTTATTGTACTTCCAGTTTTTTAGCCATAATTTATTGAATTTGTATTATCAATATTTTCTCTTCGACAAAGCATAGGTTATATGCTTGGTAAACAGATTGACATAAATAATAATGGAATCTTTCATAATTTGTAACACACAATCATTTCAAGAGATTTCTTGAAAGTTAACCTATAATTCTCTAGGAATGATTCTGCGTAAAAAAAATAATGAAAGATTCCATTATTATTATTTATGTCAAGCAGTTTACCAAGCATATATCCTATGCTTTGTCGAAGCAAACAATTTTGATTATACAATATGAATAAATGTTATGTCTCAAAAACTGGAGAAAAAAAAACAATAAAATTGTCTGACTCTCCCCATTAAGAGGGTGTGGTACAAAATTCAACGATAAATTAATTAATCGATAACTGTAGGTTTCTTGAAGCCAATTTGGGAAAATTAAACAATATCAATCCTAGACAATAGTTTTAGCCAACGTTTTAAACAAAACTTCTGAGGTACAAACTCTGATGCCGGAACCTCGTGCATTTTACTGCGGCGCAAGAGATCACACGTAACGAATTAGTAATTCTGGATAAATATTTGCTCATGAAGATTGCAAAAACTTTTATCTAGGATTGTCAATGAGTGTTTTATCCACATTGGCTTCAAAAAATGCGTAGAAATTGATTGATGTTTTCAGCGTTTATTTATCTACCACGAACTCTTTAGGCTTTGCTGCCTTTGCAATAGTTATTTTTAGGCCTGAACGAGAGCAGGTACAAAAAATATTTGTGAAAGTTTTGCTTAACATGGTTGTTGCTTGACAGCTAATTTTTCTAAGGCAGTAAATTATACAGTTTTGACTAACATGTAAATATAAAATTGGTTAATAGTATTTACTGTCTCAAAAATTTAGCCAACATGGGGAAAACACTTCTAAACTAAACTGCCATAAAGATTTTTAATATATCGTCGGCAAAATAAGAAACCTTCGTAACTCCTTTAATGGGCATTTTTCAGGAGGAACACAAAACCGTAGTACAAATTATTGATGGTACTAAACACTACACTTTTGTATCAGACATATAATAACAAATCATTAGCAGGTATGTATAACGTAGTTCTTTGAATTTTATTTAAGAAGGAGTTTTTATGGAGTTACATAGTTGACCTAAGATTCAAGTCAGGAGTTACAAGTATTCCTCTTTGGCTGATTGTTATTGCTACAGTCGACTGTTATACCTAAGTTTTTCCAGACTGTGTACTTTATAAAGAGCCACAGGATAGGGGAAAAATGTAAAACTTGGAAAAAAAGGGGAGGGGGAGTTATGAGGGTTTCTTAGTAGGCCGGTGATATGCTCTCGTTTAGGCTTTAAAACAAAATTATCACGAAAACATTAGGAACGTGGTAACATGGCCCTAAGATACAGAAATACGCGGTACTTCAGTGAGTAGTGACCAACAATAGCACTCACGTATAGTTCCCGTATTCTCGTTTGAAATATCGACGAGGTCCAGTAAGGTTGATGTTCGTGTCGGGCACGTCCCTGCCGGCGTGGACTGCCCGGGCGACTCGTCACAAAAGGTCCGGCGGGACGGAATGCCGCCGAGGAAGCGGACATTTCAGCGGCGCGCGCCACGTGGCCGACCCCCGCCGGTACAGGGAACTGATTAACAATTCAGTTTGCCATGGACATCTTGTCCTCGGCCAGGACGCACACGTCGCCACTGCCGTCCTGCGGAGGTAGCTTAGTCCTGTCGGCGCGGCGAGACTCGCAACTGTACGAGTCGCGCAGGCCTACGTTCCATATGCCGACGTAGCCGTCGGCACAAATAAAAACCTCCAGTGTTATGAAATTATTTCTGTTTGCATTTTCAAACGTCAACGTATGTCCTGTAGGCGTACGAGTTCCTGAGTTTGTTTTACGAGTGACACCAATCGTACCTTTGGTATATTTTACTTAGGAGAGAAAGAAAGAACGTGAGTATGTGTACACACATATATACGAGATTGAAGGATGTGAATTTTTTCTGTGTTTTTTGTTTTGCTCGCAGTTTCACAGGAAATAATGGCATAGTGACGTGAAAACTGCGTTAGACACCTGACTGTCTGTGTCTGATTAGCGCCCAAACAACCACAGAAAAAACAAAACTTAATCAAGACAGTTTTTTCAGTTCTTAAAAAACACGTGCGAAGTAATCTTTTCTCTAACATTTCAAAATCTTATTAAATACTAGAAATACGTTACTTATATATATTACTAGCTTACCCGACAGACGTTGTTCTGTCTTAACGATGACTATTGAAATCAAATTATTATAATTAATGTTGATAAATATATCTCAAGGGCAGTCGCTAAGTGTTTGTGGTATCAATCTTGAAAATCCAAGTCTTTCACATGGCCAGTTATATGTCGCCTGTTCCCGTGTCACATGGCTGTGAGACTCAAATACGTTATGCTGTTATTTAGGTTTTGATAATTTCGGCAACCATTGTTTAGCAGGACCACGGCCGTAGAAGAACAGGTCTTGGACACTCGCCTGGAAATTTGACCCCCAAGTTACCGAGAATGCTATACAATTTTGGTGCTGTAATCTGGGCTGTCGGGCCCAAACTCCGACCACTTCCCTCCCACTGAGATAAACAATTTATCAAAACGTATTTTTTTATCCATTTATGAATTTTAAACCATGGTTCCAACAATCTATTTACTTTATAATGTTAACAATGGAAAAAAGTGGGCGGAGTTTGAGTCTGATCGCCCGGATTACAGCGTCAAAAATGGCTCTGAACTAACCGTGATGTACACTAAGAAATTCAGTTTTCTTTCTTTATTTTTTATCAGTTAAATAACTACGATCGAAGCATTTGTTTTAAACGATATTCAGATTTTTTTACATCCTTTTTGTCAAATGTTTATATTGTCCAAAGCGGTAAGGTTAAATTAGAAATAATATTCTTAAATAAGTGTTCTTAAATTTCCTAATTTTCCGCGCAATTTTTTAAATTTTTTCTTACATAAGAACCTTCTCCTGACAATAACATACACAACCAAAAAAAAAAAAATAGTGAAATCGGTCCAGCCGTTCACGCGTGATGACGTGACCAAGGGAAATAGGGATATATATATATATATATATATATATATATATATATATATATATATATATATATATATATATATATATAGAATCGTGAAAACTGAGACATCTATTTGACGGTCAAAATAATATGAACCTTGTACTCTATAAAAACACGTTACATGACATGAGATAATTTAATATTTGTATGCTCTACTTACTTTGACCAATGTGACCGGCGAAAGTTTATCAGATGAGAAGTTATGCCGTTATGTAGTGTAGATGGTTTCTGAAACAAAAACACGTAATTTTATTGTATTTGTAGCACACAGCCGGCTTAAGATAAAAATTTAACAAAATAATCAATTTCAAATTTAATTTACTCGTTTCTGCCCTGTCCGTGACTCATTGCGAAATTATCCTCTGTTCACAGTAAAAAGGAGCATTTATCAAGACCTAATTATTTTATTTCCTTCCCAACCAATTCGTTAACTTCCCACGTGTAGATAATTTAAATAGAGAAGAGTAAGTAATAAACACTATCTACCTACTACACATCTGAATACGGTTTTCGAAAAGACGATCTTTAAAACTGCTAACATTACCGTCTACAGCGTATGGCAATAATATATGACGAATATATCACAGACAATTTTATTAGAAACTCTGCAACTTTTTAGAACAGAAATGTGTATGAGTTTTTAAATGCATGTGTTCAAACACTAAAACCAGTTTTATTTCACCAATATGTACTGAAAGCGTTGGTAAATGACGATATTCTGACGACATTCTATATCATAGAGAGTAATACGCAAAGATATCGAAGAAAGAAAATGTTCTGTTGAGTATATCAAGCACTTTATTTTAAATTATTAAATTGTAATCTTATGTAAAAGTTCTCACGCAATTATTTAAATATGAAACTGTAAATTCAATCGGTGTTACACAGCTTGTATGCTCTCTCATAAAACCGCTTATTTATTCAATTTTGAGCCTACTTTCTGAAGGTAAAAGGAGGCTTATGGGATTACCTTTCTATGGCTGTGTGCGTGTGTGTGTCCGTAAAAACTTTAGAACCAGTGGACAGAATTTCATAAAACTTTGTACACATGTAGAACTTTGTAACCTGACTTGACTTTTGCATGTTTAGTTTAAGCCTTTTTCATATTTTCGAAATGACGGCAATTTAAAATTTTTTTGGTCAAACTAGATATTCAAGGAATCGTACTTTAGAATTTCATCAAACTTGGTACACATATACAACATACAAAGTTCACTTAACTTTTGTGTATTTCATTCATTATGTGCGCATTTTTTTTTAAATGTCTGCCATTTATATATTTTTAGCATAGTATCACATATCTTAGGAAATATTTTCAGAACTTTACAAAATTGGTACACATAGGCCTATACTACATAGAAAGCTGACTTCACTTTTCTGTATTTCATTTATCGTGTGTTTATATTTTCAAAAAGGTGCCCATTTACATATTTTTAGCATAGTGTCACATATCTTAGGAAATATTTTACAGAATTTCACCAACCTTTCTACACATATACATAATACAAAGCTGACTTTACTGGAGTCTATTTCGTTTTGCCTCTGTTCATATTTCAAAATTGTGGTCATTTTTATATTTTTAGCATAGTATCAAATTATATATTGGGGAGTATTTTTTCAGAATTACACTTGGTACACATATACAACATACAAAGCTCACTTGACCTTTGTGAAGTTCATTTATCCTGTGTGCATATTTTCAAAATGACGGTCAACTTTATATTTTTACTATAATAGCCTAAACATATCTAGGATTTTTTTTCTTAAGTTTTCCACCAATCTTGGCACACATAGGCCTATACTACATGCAAACCTGATTTAGTACATTTCGTTCATTATTCTGTAATATTTGGTAAATGGCGGCTATTATTTTTATCTTATTGATTGAAAGACATCTTATAAAAAAATTCCCCAATTTTCTAAACTTGTTACTCGCATGTTACTTAGCAAGCTGACTTGCCTTAAGAATTTCGTTTATCATACGACTAAATCAATTTTATAATTTAATATTTCTACATTACATAAACGATTTTGACTTTCAGGGTAAATTTACACCCACTTTGAGGAAAGTAGACTTAAGTTGTGCTGGTAACTTCTTGTTAAAAATACTTTCTGGGACATAAACGTGAAGACTTTTTCCAACAATTTGCTCTCGAAAAGAGTAACAGTAATTGTGCAAAAAATACTATGGCTGCTTTGCACTGTACTGTAATAAAACAGTACGTCTTATTAAGAAATGCTCATTCTATAAGTTCCCTTCAAGATCCTAGTTAGCCGCGTACATGTACACGTGCACGTTTTCACAAGTTAATAAAAGTTACTTTGGTTCTCTTTGCAGGCTGCCTCCGGTCATCCTTCTGACATTAACAGAGTAGCGTTGATGAGCTCAAAATAAGAGCAAGAATATTAATTAGTAAATAATGGTACTGATACCTACTAAGACTTAATATGAAACACTAAATATAAAATTCATGGCCGTCATATTATTGATTTATGATTATACGTAAAAAATGTTAATATGTGTATTTTTTGTCTCTATCTAGCTGTTTCTATTGTAATCGGAAAAAAGATTTCAGTGCAAGCAATTTGATATACTCTTAATGCTTGTGCCTATAAATGATAAATCTCAGTGAGGTAAACTTTTGCGTGTTATGTTAGTTATTTTAAATCATACTTTCTTTCAAATCAGATTGGATAGAATACTTAAATGCTGGAAAACTATCAAAAGGGCTTGCGCTATAGGGATAATTTGTGCTATACGAACTAATTAAATCAAGGTCATAGATAAAATGAAGCTTTGGTACTTCGCACTTACACCTGCCATATAATCAAAACTTAACAGTCCACACATTGTTATTGCACTGAAGACGTTCTCTGTGACCTAAAGTCGATGTTTAATGTTATTGTATTAAGCAGCGAGTTGTAATTAGCAAAGTACAGTAGCACTGTCACAACTGTCTATGTTCCGCCATTTTAATAAAAGCGCAACGAAATTTTAAGTCACAGGAGTCCAGTGGCCTGGAGGGTAGGAAACTCTTCATGTACCCGGATATTAACACGTTAATTACCTACTTCTAGCATCTACACCTCCGGATATTTGAAATGGACCATGGATAACTATCTCAAATATGATATTTTCACGTCAATAACGCCCAGGTGCAGTTTGATCGCATATTTAAGGAAGACTTATGTGTATTTGAGTTTGCACATATGTACGAACAAGACACTCTTGAACACAATTACGAAATGATAACATAAACAGTTAACTGTCAGTTTTAATGGCGTAAAGGAACTCTTCTCAAAACCTCATTGCAAAGCTTGTGTAAAACTGGAAACTTTAATGCTCTCTTCGCTTCGATATGTTTGAATGTTATGAAAACTAGTGGATGAATGTGGTTTGTATACATCTGTAATGTCCCGTACTGTGTATACTGCATTTATAACTTCAACAATGGCTTGTATATTTATGTAATAATAGCACATGTAATTTAAAAATCGTTCGTGGTATACATTCGGTTTCCAGAGGTCCGCAATTGTCGAGGGGTCAGACTTATCGCCTCCCAACTAACTATCCGGGCTCGACCCCCTGCAGGTTCGGTACCGAAATTTTTTTTCCAAGTGGGAAACGGGGCGGACGTACCGTTGCCGAAGGATTTTCTCGGGGTACTTCCATTTATCCCGCCTTTCTCATTCCATAGCTGCTCTACGCCTCATCCATTCTTTGAGCCGGAAGGCCTATCTCGCCAGTCGAACAGCCAGCCCATCCTTCATCCCGGTCTTCCCTCATACAAAATACGACCTTGTCAGAAGACGGAAACACGTACTGGATTCTTCAGTATATGCTCAGACTGCAGTTTCAATTTCGCTTTCAAATACAAGTTGAGGGGCCTGCTTACTATGCATGGGAAAACTATGTATGGGATAACTAATTTAAATATATTTTTTCTAGATCCATTTAGTGACAACTCTTATATAAACTTCTGCATTGCAATTATCAATGAAAACTGCCACACAAGGGAATGTTAAAATAAAATACTAAGTTACTTTTTGTAAAATATAAATTTTAACACATCATTTCAAATATCGTGCATGGAACATACATTTTGGATACGTTTCTCTGTATCACCAATTTTGTAAATTAATTTCACGCGTGATAACATTTTTTTTGAAAGAGTTACCTTAGAAGAGTCCCTGAGAATTTATATTTTAACAATAATGCCTACGAGTAAGATTAAAAAAGCAAAATATTTTTATAATCAATTTAGGTGTTGGCAGAGTGATTTCATGGGCAAATCACTGAATTTTCCTCACTTTCAGCGGCCACCACATTTCGTGTGATAATCATATCGAGGTAGTGAGCTGTCACGAGTGGTGACTGTCATAACGTTATGCTGGGTAAAATGTTATTAAACATTTTAAATAAATTATTCACACCCTAATGCACTAAAATGTGGAGGACCAGGGAAAGCCACTCTATCGACAGTAACACGGAACTTTAGAATTTTAAACGAGCAAAAAGGTTCGGAGGTAACCCTGCTTGACGTGGAATTAAGTTAGGAGTAATTGCGTTATCCCCCCAACGTCACGTGCGTTGACGCGTGATCGACGTGCAGGCGAAAGAGTCCTATTACGCCAGACCTTCGACGTTCATGACACATTTTTACGCGCCCCTGCACATTTAGTAGAATCCCCACATCGTGCGAGATAATTATGATCCATTTAGCGAACGGTCTGATACCCTCTGGGTTGCTAGTGGTTCGTTATGGTTAATTTTTTTTAACTCCCGGTTTTCACCTCGTAACTACTTGCATATCGTTTTATGTCAGTACATTACAGCTAGGTGGCCAGAGTTGTACCTTAAAGTTACGAGTTAAAAAATAAGTAAACACAAATATTTTTCAAAACAACCGAATTCAGAATTCCTCGCTCAACATTACTGCGTTTAATCGCCACTTAAGAGAGCTACCAACAGATAACTCGTAGAAAAATGTGACATTATATTTAAGCTAAGGAGTGAAGGTAAAGTTACTGCTAACCTAATCGAACGACACCCGTTGCTAATATCTGTCATTACTAACGAAATCGATTACCGCTTGCATGCATGTTTATTGCAGGTATACCTCCATTTTTGAATCTTGATTATTGTGTGGTAGGTACGTGTGTTGAAATGATTTTATTGACCTTTAACAACGAAGTCTTGTGAGCCGTTGAAGGTAAAGTGATGTGAAGGTAAGGTAAGTCGACTTTACGTCTCGTCGACAGCAATGTAATTAGAGACATGGGACACACAACTTGGTACAATAACATGAGCCGGGAGTGGAATCGGCCATTGCCTATTTTAAGGAACCATCCCAGCATTCGCGTGAAGTGACACCGGGAAACCATAGAAAATCGAAATCAGGATGGCCGGAGCCGGGGACCGAACTAGGGTCCTCCCGAATGCTAGTCCACCGAGGTGAGGTAAAGGACAACACAACAACCATGCTTGTGCCGGGATTCGAACACAGGTCCTATCGCACCGACGTAGACAGACGCCTAACCGGAGGCCTACTGTGTGGAGTGTAGGAATTTTGTTCAGGTGTTATCACCGATGTGTAATGATGTGTGGTGAGCGTGGGCAGTGGCGAAATGTAAGGACGGGTGAAGCGGGAACGCCTCGAGAAAACCTGCTAAAATGACCCCGCCGGAAATCAAACACGCTTCGCCTTGGCAGAAGGACTGTAAACTACGCCGTCATTGCGCCATTTTAATACTTTTCAAAAATGCTTGTATAGAGTTACTTTAGGGGCGGATTTAGGGGGAGGGGGCATGAGACCCGGCCCCCCTCCCTTTTAAGGTCTGATTTATTTTCTTTTTAATTTTTTCTAATTTAATTTTTATAAGCACTATATACTTTTAAGATATAATTTATTTTAAAATTTTCTTACTTATGTAACTAAATTTTTTGTGTGTAAAACTCTTTAAAAATCACATTTTGCATCTCTAAAATATCAATTTTCCCGGGGGATGACCCCCGGACCCATCGCTTTTGCCTTAGGGTGTACGTAGGCCTATGCACACTATTTTAAGGCTTAGCCCCCGCCCCCTTTCTTTCAATGCTGGGTCAGCCACTGGAGTACGGGCAACTATTAATCGATATTAGCTCGTATGTAAAGTAATACAAAACAGTACTGTGGTGGATATACGCCATTGCTATATATGTCGTCCCAGAAATCCTAGAATGAGACTAAGAAAACGAACAACAATAACAAAACAAAAAAGAGAGAACTAGCCTAATTGGCTGTAGTCAACACATCCAGAAACGAAAATAACACAACATGAAAGATCCCATAAGGAATTAGTCAACTACAAATAAAGGATTAAAATAATAAACAATCAAAAATAAAAGTCGAAATTCAAAATTATCTGAAAAACTCAGGTCACCACAATTAAAACAGCACAGACAATACTAGAACGAAACAATAATGGACATAAGACAAGATAACAACAACATTCTGGAAGGCACAACGATGAGGACACAAAAGAACACAGCAGATTTCCAAAGGCCAACTTTTCACGACGTTTCAGGAGCTGACATCTGCTCCCGTCTTCAAGTGAAGTAAAATTGAAAACTGGAAAAAATTTGGTCAGTAGTTTCAAATACAATTTGTTTTATATCAGACGATGATACTTATCTAACCAGTAGAGATATTGAGGTGGTGTTCGCGTCAGATTGACGATAACGTAAGTATCTAAAAAAAATGCAAGTTTTATATTTTATAAGATAACTTAGGACCGGTTTCACCAACCAAGTTTAAGCGATTTAATCTAGATTATTCGGTACTTAATCTCGATTATACATATTTTGGGTTTCACCAAGCAGTTAAACTCGATTTTTGCGTCTTAAGCGAGATTAAATTTAACTGCTCGATTTTGGCCGGGTAACGTCACTAATCCCGCTTAAGTTCATAATGAAATGGCGCGAGCACTGTATAATTTGGTGTTTAGACGATGAAGACTTTATTCCTGTGTATCTGCCTCGTTGGATTAGAGAAAGAAATCATTATTTTTATGAGTATGATAATACAGACTTCCAAATACATTTCCGTTTGTCAAAACAATCGGTCCATTCAATTTTATTGATACATACACGACAGTACAGAAGTCACTCAGGTCTAGAGGTAAGATGCGTAGGTTCTACGAGCGGATAGAGTGGTTCGACGCTTACCATCTCCAATTTTTTTTTTATTTTCAAAATAATTTCGTGTAAGCGTCTTTTATTCAGAAGTTATTTGATAAATAAGTTCAGTGTTATTTATGAAGTACAGTGAGTATTTAAATTTATTTTTTCCTTATTGAAAGTACAACTGCAAGGTTCTTCCTTGTAATTTTATAAACATATACTTTGTATTTTATTACAAGGACAACCAATGTAGTTTTACAAGGAATTTCTTTGGCAACTGGGTTTCCAAAGAGTTTCTTTGTAACAGTACAAAACATTTTTTTACGGTGTATGAGATTCTGTTTAGCGTCTGGTACTTTCAGGTTAGCAACAAATATACAGAAGAGAAAATAATTAAACAATTGCGTGTAGATAAACATTTACATTTCACAGCAATAAAATAATGAAAATTATATTTGCTGGATTTTCTACCCCTGGTGTCTCTTTCTTGCTTTGCTCCAAAGTTACCCAGGGGTACCTAGCCCCCTAGCTGTATTCCCCCCCCCCCTCTAGATAGTATGAGGCAATCACTCCCTCCTTCCCCTCAAGAATGTTCTAACAAAGTTTCCAAATGAAATAATTCACAAACACACATTCGGCAATTTCCGACAAGTGTTCGGGTATTTCCGACACAATTAAGGCAACTCAGCTCACACAACCCATCGTGCAGCCAAGTTTAACTAATTTCTTATAACTTAAACTCGCCGTGTTGTTCGTGGAATGCACCTCTAATTTAAACTCAGGTTTAGCTCTTCATCGAGTTTTGTTAATCTCGCTTTATGGCAAAGTTAAACTTAGTTGGTGAAACTGGCCCTTAATTATTAAAACGGAAACTTTGTTTGCATACTTTTAAACCAGACGATCCGAAAACAAGTACGACCAGCGAGAAACAAATTATACAAGAGTTTTTTCAATAGCTCCACCGAGACGTGTTGTACAACCCTATGAGCCTAGGAAAGAAATATTTTACTTTTTATTTAGTTTTCATTAATAATTTCGACGTTACGTGGCGCAGTTGTTTCTAGCTCCGGTCTGTTGCTCGAAAGGCTCCAATTCCATTAAAGCTTTGCAGATGTGACACACACAAACTGCGAAACAGATTAAATTAGTGCAATTTGCATGACGTCGTTCAAAAGTGGTAAAAATGTATTACGTAGTCCACTATACACTAAAATTATTCGACAGCGTCATCCCTCATATACTTTCCCACTAACTCAAGGTTGGGGCGCCAAATAAGTTTATATTTCTTCAAAACATTATCCCGCCAAAACTGCCTAATGGCACTTGAATTCAAGTGAAGGTTTTGAAAATGAAGTATGTTATTGAGAGCACCACCATCACCAATGGTTGTGCTCGGCGGAAATCAGTCTTCATGCCACGTAAACTGTGTATTTAATTTGATTACACTCTTGCATTTAGGAGTACGTAAATACCCCACAACGTCAACTTTGCAGTGCTATAAATAGGTCCAGGCGAAGTCGCTGTTAGCGACAGGGACAAACATAACACAGCTTTTCGCGTGAACAGTTATAGATGCTTATACTGCTGCAGAGTTATTTCAACTAGCAACTTGAACATGCTAACACTTGATGACTGAAGTACAAATCTGGTGTACAAAGAGGTTTTTCAATTAAAGCAAATATTATCTGTTGTGAGAAACACACGCGAGAAATGCCGCGGGCGCATTGCTAGTTATTGTATAGGCCAGTGGTTCCCAACTGGTGGTCCGCGGACCCCTGGGGGTCGCAAGCCATGCCAGAGGGGTCCGCAAAATTATAATAAAAAAACAGTAACATTTTTTTCAGTTTTGGCAGCTTTCTGAGCACTTTAGCGTGAACGCTAAGTTTTGTGTCTGGCTTTATCCGGCAACTAATGCTAGCACACTCTAGCGTCGTCACTGGAACTAGAAGGGTAAATAGTTTTGCTGTATGCCTTTAGAATGCGCGCGCTGCCTGTATGTAGCCGACAAGTGACAGTCTTGTAAAACAGTAAATGTTTGTAAAGCTTTGTTTTTCGCGGAAAGTTATATTACGCGTACGGTAA